>JAXIVJ010004367.1:0-80000 GCA_036785665.1 Chirona hameri | reverse complement strand
GTGTGTGTGTGTGTGTGTGTGTGTGTGTGTGTGTGTGTGTGTGTGTGTGTGTGTGTGTGTGTGTGTGTGTGTGTGTGTGTGTGTGTGTGTGTGTGTGTGTGTGTGTGTGTGTGTGTGTGTGTGTGTGTGTGTGTGTGTGTGTGTGTGTGTGTGTGTGTGTGTGTGTGTGTGTGTGTGTGTGTGTGTGTGTGTGTAGGTGTGTGTGTGTGTGTGTGTGTGTGTGTGTGTTGTGTGTGTGTGTTGTGTGTGTGTGTTGTGTGTGTTGTGTGTGTTGTGTGTGTTGTGTGTGTGTTGTGTGTGTGTTGTGTGCGGGTGCGGGTGCGGGTGCGGGTGCGGGTGCGGGTGCGGGTGCGGGTGCGGATGCGGATGCGGATGCGGATGCGGGTGCGGGTGCGGGTGCGGGTGCGGGTGCGGGTGCGGGCGCGGGCGCGGGCGCGGGCGCGGGCGCGGGCGCGGGCGCGGGCGCGGGCGCGGGCGCGGGCGCGGGCGCGGGCGCGGGTGCGGGTGGGGTTGTGTGTGTCGGTCTGTGATAGTGCAGCGCCGTATAACGCCTGGCATTGGCGGTGGCCCCGGCCCAGTGCCGTGTGACCGGGGTATATATATGGCGCGGGGACTGAGAGCCATATCAGTCCCGCTCCGAACACACAGCAGATATGAAGGTAAGCAGCAGCCAGTAGAGCCGAGACAGAGCTGGCTAATGTTAGCTTTTGGTGAAATTGAAACATCATCAGCTTCTCATCAAACAACAAGGCTTAACATATACTTTTGGTTTCTTGCCAAACGCTGCTTTTGTGTGTTTACCAAGACGTGAATGTTTCAATTAGAGCCCTTCATGGGACACATTTTCAGCCCCCATCCCGTTCCAGCCCATTCAACCAGACCCAAACCCGTACCAATCCGAATTAATAATTGATGGGGCTCCCTTTCCCACCCGTTCCGGCATATTTCACTTTTTGTGGTGCTAAAAAATTATATGGTCTGTCCCAAACCACCCGTTCCAACCCGTTACATTTCCCCAAAAAAATGCCCCATTCCCACCCATTTCCATCCCGTTCCCATTCCCGTATATGGGATTCCCATTACATAAAGGGCTCTAGTTTCAAGCAGTATTGTCCCTAGCAGATATTTAGATATTTGCAATAATACCTTCAAGAATATCAACACTAGGTATGATAAATGCACGGCACAAAGGTAGTTTGCATCTGACAAAATAGGATTGCTTTGTCTTGCCACGAATTAGGTGTTGAACCACTTCCGACGGCTGTTGAGAAAAACTGTGTCCGTGCGGTGATCACAATATGTACATGTCTGTGTTCCGCAGTACCTGGTGTTCGCCGCCATTGTCCGTGTCCAGATCACAATATGCGCATGTCTGTGTTCCGCAGTACCTGTTGTTCGCCGCCATTGTCCGTGTCCAGATCACAATATGTACATGTCTGTGTTCCGCAGTACCTGTTGTTCGCCGCCATTGTCCGTGTCCAGATCACAATATGTACATGTCTGTGTTCCGCAGTACCTGTTGTTCGCCGCCATTGTCCGTGTCCAGATCACAATATGTACATGCCTGTGTTCCGCAGTACCTGGTGTTCGCCGCCATTGTCCGTGTCCAGATCACAATATGTACATGTCTGTGTTCCGCAGTACCTGGTGTTCGCCGCCGTTGTCGCCGTGCGGTGATCACAATATGTACCTGTCTGTGTTCCGCAGTACCTGGTGTTCGCCGCCGTTGTCCGTGTCCAGATCACAATATGTACATGTCTGTGTTCCGCAGTACCTGGTGTTCGCCGCCGTTGTCGCCGTGCGGTGATCACAATATGTACCTGTATGTGTTCCGCAGTACCTAGTGTTCGCCGCCGTTGTCGCCGTGGCTGCAGCGGCTCCCCAGCACGGCCGGGGCTACGAACACGAGGACTACCACGAGAAAACACCGTAAGTTAATAGCTGTACATGAAGTGTCTTATTTACCCGTAAATCGTACACGTAAATGAGGGTAATATGTCCCCAGATATAAATGTCTTACCCTCCTTGATCATTCCATAAGTATTACACCAAACCATGATGTAAACAGTCATTCACTTGTGTTAAAAAAATGAGACCAAAACGCCACTTTGCACGACAGGTACGCATACGACTACGCCGTGCACGACCCGCACTACGGCGCCCAGTTCTCCAAGCAGGAGACGAGCGACGGCGACAACGTGCAGGGCCAATACAGCGTCGTGCTGCCCGACGGCCGTACCCAGCACGTCAAGTACTACGCCGACCACTACGGCGGCTACAACGCCGAAGTCTCGTACGAGGGCTACGCCCAGTACCCGGAGCACCACGGCCCGGCCTACAAGGCCGCTCCCGCCTACCACGGCCCGGCCTACAAGCCCAAGCCCGCCTACCACGAGCCCGCCTACAAGCCCAAGCCCGCCTACCACGAGCCCGCCTACAAGCCTGTCCACCGTCCCGCCTACCACCCCGCTCCTGTTTACCAATAGGACACCGAAACAGCCGACCAAGCCGTGCGGAACAGGGCGGAAAGGCTGCATGTTCTGCGGAAGTCTTTCATTGTCAGAAAATGTCGCAACGCTGGGCGTTTGCAATGGCAGTGTGGCGTCTTTCTGTACCTGATGAGTTGTGTATGCTGAGTGGTTTGTCTATGTAACGTGAATGTCCCGCGTCTTTCCATGTTCATGTTTCTACGTGTTGTATTTAATGTTGTGTGCATGTTTGAGTATTTAATATATGCTACTTTTCTACTAGCCAAAGCTTTGCTGACAGTGATAATTTGCATAGTTACCCGTTCAATAGCAACGAGTTTGACGGCACGTTAATCCTTCTGATTCGGGTTACAAAAGAGCAAAATACGGCTTCTTCGCTCTGGCAAATTGAAGCCGAAAATCGTGTAAATAATATTTGAAATCAGAAACGCTATGTAGAGCCATCGCATTTGCATCGAGCCAGTGACTTTTACAACGCATCAATGAATTATAGTTGCAAAAACTATTCGCAGAAAAACGAAAACAGCACACCGCACCACAACTGGCACTGGCATGGCTAGAGGTGCTGAAAACGGCGTAGCCTCCGTTAGGTGTAGTCAAGCACAGCACATAAATATGGTATATTGGAAGAAATGATTGACCGTGTTTACCAGTGACCGTGTAATCAGTTGACCGTGTTTACCAGTGACCGTGAAATCAGTTGACCGTGTTATCAGTTGACCGTGTAATCAGTTGACCGTGTAATCAGTTGACCGTGTTTACCAGTGACCGTGTAATCAGTTGACCGTGTAATCAGTTGACCGTGTAATCAGTTGACCGTGTAACCAGTTGACCGTGTAATCAGTTGACCGTGTAATCAGTTGACCGTGTAATCAGTTGATCGTGTAATCAGTTGACCGTGTAATCAGTGACCGTGTAATCAGTGACCGTGTAATCAGTTGACCGTGTAATCAGTGACCGTGTAATCAGTGACCGTGTTTACCAGTGACCGTGTAATCAGTTGACCGTGTAATCAGTTGACCGTGTTTACCAGTGACCGTGTAATCAGTGATTGTGTAATCAGTTGACCGTGTAATCAGTTGACCGTGTAATCAGTTGACCGTGTAATCAGTTGTCCGTGTAATCAGTGACCGTGTAATCAGTTAATCGTGTAATCAGTTGACCGTGTAATCAGCTGACCGTGTAATCAGTTGTCCGTGTAATCAGTGACCGTGTAACCAGTTGACCGTGTAATCAGTTGATCGTGTAATCAGTTGACCGTGTAATCAGCTGACCGTGTAATCAGATGTCCGTGTAATCAGTGATCGTGTAATCAGTGACCGTGTAATCAGTTGACCGTGTAATCAGTTGACCGTGTAATCAGAACAAAATTAACAACATACAACAATATATAAGACAATTTCACACATTCTCTGCAATCATAACATTGGCATATATCATTCCGTTCTGTATGACACAGCATATACCATATTATATTGATTCATTGAATCAATTGTATAGAATAGTAACATACATAACACAGTAATAAACATTACTTTGCAAGGTGCATCATTATATTATAGTATTTAAAATAATACTATACAACATTATATGATATATTACAACAAAGTACCATACATATAATAATAATATAGTACATACAAATATACTATAACAATATAGCATAACATATCAACAACATAATATGACATACTATATAGTGGTATCATTTAGTGATACATATACAATATATAATAGTAATAAATAACATAATATGCAATGTTGCACTTTGCTGTATCATAAGTATGATATATTCTCACTTATATAGATGCACTTCAGATAATGCACTGTGCTACTGTGGTGTATATGCACATAGTTTAACATTATGTAGCTGCATATATTTGAGAAATAAATACAATATCACAAAATATATTGCATATTTGCTTATACAACATTCTACAAAGTATACATGCTGTATAGCATCACATGGGTTACCTACACTATATATCATTTGGCGTAAATGTGTATGCCACGGTGTGCATTGTACACTCATTCCAACACCCAACTCAGTAGTGAGTTACACTCCTATTCTTCATCTTCATTCTTCTTCTTTTTCTTCTTTTTTGTGACTAATTCATTCTTGTATGCCATTGAACTTACTTAGACATGATGAACTTCAATGTCTATATGGAAAAATATTTCATCCATTTTTTGATGTAGAAACAAACTTTGATCCACATGTGCATCATAAATTTGAAAGTCTCAGAACAGAGTGTAAATATGTCACAGTTACAACCGGAGGAACTCCCACTTGTAACCAGGATGCAGGCAAATTGTTTATTTTGCACCTTAATGTTCGATCCATACTAAATAATGAAAAATTTGAAGCACTGATTACCTTCCTGCACTTGACTGGCATACAATGGGACATTGTATGTATTTCTGAGACATGGTTGAATGATGATATTGACAAATTTCGTAATATTGAAGGCTACGCTGCATTTTTTGAAAATCGTGCAGGTCGGACAGATGGTGGGGTAGCCATATACATACGCAACAATTGTGTATCATCTTGTACACGTTTATCTTTGGATAGCCCCATAGGTACCGAGTCTATATTTTTACAATGTCATCTACCTTGTTCAAAGGTAATCATCGGGAAGATTTATAGACCCCCAAATTCGTGTCCAACTTTGTTTATTGAAGAAATGTCGAATATCCTAGACTCTATTACCGAATCATCTTCTTCTATCATCATTGCTGGTGACTTTAATTTTGATTTGTTCAACATTGACAGTGACGTCAATGTGGCTTCATTTTTCAATATGTTTTCGTCATATGGCTGTCTTCCCTCAATACCTTTACCCACTAGACTGAGTGACCATAGACTTTCTCTGATAGATAATATATATTGTAACAATATAACCTGTGCAGACACTTCTGGAATTATTTATGATGATCTGTCTGACCATTTTCCAGTGTACCTGACATTTAAGGTAGATAAGTCTAAGGTGGTTAGACAAAAACAATCATTCACATGTTTTAACTACAAAAGAGTGGATGATTTGCGAAACCATTTGAAAAATGAGCTACATGATTTGTATCATGTAACAGACCCAAACACTGCATGTGAAAGGATAACAGAGGCCTATTCTTCAGGGATTAGTAGGTATAGCTTTACCTTCGAGCCCTCACGAAAAAATGCACCGATTAAGCCATGGATTACCCCTGGCATACTTACATCTATTAATAGGAAAAATACGTTATTCATGTTAAAAAATATATCTCCGACCAGTGTCAATATTCTTAATTATCGCCGTTACCGCAATATTCTTGTTGGCATTATTAGGGAATCTAAAAAAAATATATACAATGAACTAAAAATGGCAACCCCAAAGAAAACATGGAGTATCTTGAAGGAACTCTCAACAGGTACTCCCCAAAGTGACAAAATGCCAGACGCATTTCAAACTAGCAATGGTTTAATTAAAGAAACAGAAGAGATTGTTGAAGGCTTTAATGCATTCTTTACGGGCATTGGTAAAGAGTTAAAAAGTAAAATAAAGCAAACAAATAATAACCCATTGCATTACATTCCTAACTTCGTAGGAAATCCCCTTGATTCATTTCAAAATACAAACGAAGAGGAAGTTACCAAAATTGTAAATGACATGCGGCTGGTGGGAGGTGGTCACGATCAGATAAATACCCGAATATTTAAATCTACGTTCACAGCAATAATAGTTGAGATTGTTTATTTTATGAATCTTTGTCTACAACAGAATACATTTCCAAGTGAACTGAAAAAACTGTTATAAAGCCGATTTATAAAGCAGGTGATAAACAACTCTTTAATAACTACAGACCTATCTCCTTGCTCCCTGTCATTTCTAAACTTCTAGAAAAACGAATTTACATCCGTTTAAATCACCATTTAGCCTCCAATGATATCCTATCAAAAAATCAATTTGGTTTTAGATCAGGCATGAGTACATATATGCCCATACTTCTTCTTCAAGAGAAGATTACCAATGCCCTTGAGACAGATAGTATAGTATGTGGAATATACTTAGATTTGCAAAAAGCGTTTGATACAGTCAACATAGATATATTACTTAGTAAATTACAATACTATGGTATAAATCATAATGCATATAATATGATGAAATCATATCTAACTGAACGAACTCAATGTGTCCAAGTAGATCATATTAAATCTTCTTTCCTTCCAATTGAAATGAGAGTCCCGCAGGGCTCAATCTTGGGTCCACTCCTATTTATACTTTATATAAATGATTTTCCACATGTGTGTGAACAGATAACTACATATTTATATGCTGATGACACTGCTATCTTCATCGAAGGTAGAAATGAACATAAACTGCAAAATACTTTGAACACACTTATGCCAAAAGTAGCTGAATGGCTTATTGCAAACCAGTTATCTTTAAATACTGATAAAACATTTTATCAGTTATATACAAACAAAGAAGCACAAGTTGAAGTATCACTTAATTTAATGGGTACAGTTATTAAGCGTGCAAAAACCGTTAAATATCTGGGGGTATTTATTGATGAGGATATGAAATGGAAAACACACATTGCTAAACTTTACACAGTCCTGTGTAGAAATGTAGGCATAATTAATAGAGTGAAGCATTTTCTCAATTCCAAGCATTTGATGTTACTATACAACTCCCTCTTTCTGTCTAATATGAATTATTACTGTTTTCTGTATAGTAATACATACTCCTCTTATATAAACGGAATAGAAAAATTGCAGAAACGTGTTGTGAGAATAGTAGATGGACAACCTAGACTAGCGCACACTGCCCCAATTTTCAAAAAACTCAAGATTCTTCGACTTAAAGACATTGGCAACCAGCAAATGTTGTTGCTATTGCACAGAAAACTTAAAGCTAACTTACCAAATTTAATTGACCAACTCTTTGTTGTAGCACAACCTAGTAGAATTACTCGAACTATAAAACATTTTGAGGAAACATTTACTTATAAAGTATATAAAACACAGACTACTTCTTGGGCTGGACCGAGACTGTGGAACAGAGTTATGGGACCTATGTTCCCAATGGTACAGGCAGTTCCTTCTTCAAAATACACAATTAAAAAGGTATCCAAGGATTACTTTCTTAGTCAGTACTAAGAAAACTGGTATCATTGTTCATATTTGTATTATACAGTGATGACATGCATTTGACTGCATGATTTGAGGATTGCAATATAATTAGTAAAGTAACAGTAAGCTAGACAAATGTATATGTCTCATCATATAACCTTTCAATATTAAAAAAGTAAATTGCATATACTATATAGTATGAAATGCATTTAGATACCTAGTATCTATTGGTTAATACAAAAATATATGTTTTCTATGTCCAACCACCCTCCTGGGACTGGCTTCTTTGGGCTGCCCAAAAACAAGCTTTGCTTAGTTGGGCAGCCTGTTTGGAGCTCAGTCCATGACCAAGCCGAATTTTTTGACCAGCTAGGATTGCAAACCCTTTGTATGACTGATCCCTCTCCTAATACTAACACCTTGTATGGAAGTGTGAATGAATAACTGGTCCTGGGAAGTAGGGGGCAGTCATTAACTGAATTCAGTTATGACTACTTTGCCATCTCTTATAATACTCTGTACAAACTAACTGCATGCTTTTTCTCCCTCTGTTTTGGCTTATTTACGTTTCTTTCCATCTCTTAGCTGGGAGTGCCGCGACTTGTTATATTCTGTTTTCTGGCGTTAACGTAAGGTTCTGTGTGTCGTTGGGATAGAGGGAGGGGGCACTCCTGGTCACCTGTAATTGGGTGGCGGCATAGAAAAAAAAGAGAGAAAAAATCAGTTGACCGTGTAATCAGTGACCGTGGTCAAGCACGATGTAGACTCGGAAATCAGCTAACCAAGCACATCAGACCCAGCTGACTTGATGACGGACTATGCTGGGTCTGAATTGGCACCTCTAGTACGTATGTCCTATGTCCGTGCCTCCATTTCTCACACCAAATTTACTGGGCTATACGCGAGATCGACAAGGTAGTGGTTGAATGATCGCATTTGCTCCGTGCCAGTACTCCTCTCAGTTTACAGAGGCTCTCGGGCGTGCACCATATTCCTTCACATTCTCGGAGAGCTGCTAGATAATTGTCAGTATGGGCTGTCCGATCTCGTACATGCTGCTATATTATTTGCAAACGCTTATCTTGCGCGTTCTCAGTTGTTTTTTCCTCAAAGAGGAATCAAAGGCAAATGGCTGCGTTTTTGCATTGGAGCGACAACATTGTCACAGAGAAGAATTATTTGAACAGTGACCAAACTTTGTGTTTATAACAAGCATCTCTGCAAAGCCGATGGCAAAACCTAGATAAAATTTACCTTGAAAACCTTCAATTTTATCCAGATATGAATAGTGTTCCATTTCCAAATTAATCGCCAAGGTTGCTGGTATTTTTGTTGAGATTATGTATGTGGTCGATATTCCATCGTTATCGCCGACTTCGTTTGAAAAGATAACGTGTTGTCACAACGCTGCTGAACTATGGGCATGGTGGAGTATGCTTCTGCGGAACTAATATGAGCACCCGTGCGCGAGCTCGCCCAACCAAAACGCTATTATCACACAGGTGCGGTAATGATGAAGCAATATTCGCGTCAAACCCGGAACTGACGCCGGTAACGCAAACCGTGTCTGCTGTCTGACAGTACCGTCAACTCTACCGTGTCTGCTGTCTGACAGTACCGTAAACTCTAACGTGTCTGCTGTCTGACAGTACCGTCAACTCTACCGTGTCTGCTGTCTGACAGTACCGTCAACTCTACCGTGTCTGCTGTCTGACAGTACCGTGCACTCTACCGTGTCTGCTGTCTGACAGTACCGTCAACTCTACCGTGTCTGCTGTCTGACAGTACCGTCAACTCTACCGTGTCTGTTGTCTGACAGTACCGTGAACTCTACCGTGTTTGCTGTCTGACAGTACCATGAACTCTACCGTGTCTGCTGTCTGACAGTACCGTGAGCTCTACCGTGTCTGCTGTCTGACAGTACCGTGAGCTCTACCGTGTCTGCTGTCTGACAGTACCGTCAACTCTACCGTGTCTGCTGTCTGACAGTACCGTGCACTCTACCGTGTCTGCTGTCTGACAGTACCGTCAACTCTACCGTGTCTGCTGTCTGACAGTACCGTCAACTCTACCGTGTCTGCTGACAGTACCGTCAACTCTACCGTGTCTGCTGTCTGACAGTACCGTGAGCTCTACCGTGTATGATGTCTGGCAGTACCGTGAACTCTGAATCTGACTGCTGGTTACCGAATGCATACATTACATAACGCTGCACCATAGCATTGCTGCAAGAGTCATAACGATCGAAATACCCTTCTTTTCGTTGACATTTCGTTGAATAGTTTAGAGCATGTAACGTTTACTTTTACAATGACCATTACAGACCCTCCGCTATTTCCGTTTCGATATTGGCGCTGAGCGGGCAATGAAACCAAAACGCGTCAACGTTGCCGTAGTTTTGAATATTGTTCAAACCCGGATAGGTTGCTCGTCACTCGTGACCTGTGTCCAGGCGCTGCTCATAAATCGCCACCTTATTTGACGTTGCGCAGTTTTAAGAATTGAATTATTATTGTGCGTTAAATGTTATAATAGCCGTTTTCATGAAGGATTATTGCGCTGAAAGATTCTGAAAAGTTTCTCAAAAGTTTTAACAAGTTTTGGGATAGAAGTCTTAGTTCAACGGTCCATTCCTTAATTAACTACACAACTTTTACATGGGATCTTTTTATTGAAATGTCCCTCAGAATTTTGTAACATGTTGGTAAGAATATAATATGTTGACAAAATTGCGGTTTGGTGGTAATTACCGAGCGGGCGCGAAGCGCCCGTGAGGTTTCTCGTCAACTTACTAGACAAATGTACATTTGACCCGGCCCGACCCGTCCATACAGACGCTTTTCGGAAGCTAATGACTTTGCAACCACTGCTCCGATTGAGATTGGGTTTCCACCATTGGATAGATCCATCAAATCAATTTGTTTTCGGTATGGTGCGTTCTGATAAAGGTGGTACCACAGCGCGTGGCAGTTGGCACACGGAAACGTCGAAATGAACAAAAAACCTTGCAAAAATGATTCTTGATAAAACAAAATGGCTGTATTATTATAAGCATTAATTTATACGCTGAAACATGTAGCGCTCAGGACGTACGTTTCGTCAGGACAGGACGTTTTGGCGGATTTGAGAAAGGAGATCATGAACAATTTAATACAACTTAATTTTTATGTTGGCATGCATTGAGGCCTGGCAATTTGTCTGGAGGACTAAAATGACTGTGTTACTACCACATGTGCTCCCCTACCGTTCCATATTTCAAACTTGTTTTAGCTTTACCAGAGCGCGCTCACTCGGTCATCACCAAAAAGGCGTTTTATTGGTTAGCAAGATAAGTATTGATAGATCAGTTGTGATGCCAGATCTCCACCGACTGAAACTTGTCAAAACTTCAGAACGATTCAGAACATTCTGTGGCGTGTGACGCAATTGGACGCAATGGATTCGCCCAATCCGGCCCAATCCGGCAGCCGGCCTGTGGGGCTTGACTTTGGTCATGTGCGTGCGGCACGCGGGTCGGAAGCGGCGGCGAATCTATGCTGGCATATCACTGCGCATGCGCATACAGACCTGTGATCTGACGCTGCCAAATTTAGTAACTAGTATGACGGTATGTTAAACTGAACGAATGGACTGTAGACGCATATGTTCTTTAAAACCACCAATTTTGTATCATAAACTTGTTATGAGCTCAATAAGTTTCCATAACTATTAAATAGTGATAATATCGCATAAATCAGTCATTTATTTCTTGGAATGTATAATATACTAAGACCAAAACTACCAAATACCAAATACCCCCAAAAAAACATGAAACCATGAAACCATGAAAACCATGAAACCATGAAAAAAATGTACCATGAAAAAATACCAAAACTTCTCAGAAACTTTTCAGAAACTTCTCAGAAACTTTTCAGAAACTTTTCAAAGCAATAATCTTTCATGAAAACGGCTATTATGCTCGTTTCGGCAAGACGCGTAGATGGATGTACCACATTACCTTTCTAGGCCACTTCATCTACTCATTGTTATATGGCATACGGTAAAATTATAAATTCCCAAAAAGCGGTGCCCATCGACTTTGCTTAAATTTGTATATGACAGGGTGTCGGACTTTGGACCGGTTTCGCAGCCAAAACCAGTCAAAAATCAGTATTTTTGTTTCACTGAAGAAAAAAACATATCCAGATCAGTTTGTCATAAGGAATTCGAATCTGGAATCAAAAATAGTACAGCATCAATTTTTGTTTTCATCCCGTGAATCCCTGATCACTTCGCGTCGCGTGCGGTTGCCTTCTAAAAAAGCCCACAGTTTTACCAAACGCGTTAAATCGGAAGGAAAGCCAACAGAATCTGTAGACAGGATGTTCTGGTAGAATAGACGTTGGCTTTCTAGTCGATGTAGGCTTTTTTTACAAAAAAATATAGTTTTTTTTACAAGAGAGTTATTTTTGTACAAGGTTAGGACAACAACACGCGAGAACAAAACAATTGATTGTGCCGTTAATATAGCTCTCAGAAGATTGCAAATGACACCATTTTGTTCCTAAGGCTTTTTTCAAACGATCCATCTCTACTCCTCAGATGGAATCATATCTCGATGTGATGAAATTCGCAGAATAGAATCACTATACCAGTAGTCCTTAAAAATTTGGAGTAAAAATTTTGGAAAACATTGGGGGCCAGAGCACTATTGGGGGGGGGCGGCTCAGCTTGCAGCAATGGGGGCCGGGCACTCCCAAAGATATATAAAGTTCCACCCCCGACGGTAATTAACATGAATATAACTGCAGACCAATGAATTGAGAAAATAAGTCGCACTTTGATTTTTGCAGGACTGCTGGATGGAAGAAACTTCCAATGTTCGTCTTGCCCATGATGAATGTCTATATGTTAGCCTTGGACATGTTTATGAACTGATTTCCTTTGTGTTGGACGGTGTAATTCGGTTTGCACAGAAAATTACAGCACGGTCAAGAGTTCTTGCTAATTACATTTGTCAATAATAAAGCTAGTTCACAAACACATGTGTACTGTTAAAATTGGTGGTTTTTCGCAAGTCGCTTTCCGGAACGAATAGAAATGTGAGAAACACCTGGTGAAAAAGTTATATTACTAATTGATATATCCGCAATAGAAAGTTTACAGCAATTAAGCAACCAAATAAAGCATGCAGTTATAACAACAAGATTGTTGATACGATTATGCGCAGTAATATATCCCTGAGGAACTTGGTCAAATCAATTGTCCATGCAATAGCCCCCGGTGATAATTCACTCGTGAAATAGACAGTTGATGGTTTTGCAAGGCTAGTTGAAACTCCTGGCTGTGTTCAACATCATCTGTGCCTATCCATCTGAGGAAAGTGAACAGGGTCACACAGTATCTGCTCGGGTCAGCGGTTCCGTCGGCTCCTTACCACAAGTCATTCTACGAGCGGGCGGCAGCCAGCAGTGTATGTACGAGGGGAGGGGGAGGGGCGGCCTCGACCCCCACCACCTGTATACGGCGGGACCACGCCGTATAAGACGGACCCACCCACCGTGCACCGTATCAGTTGCCCAGCAGCGCCCGTCCACACAGCAAGCATGAAGGTGGGGTGGCACGAGTATGTGTGCGGTGTGAAGTGCTTAGCAATAGTTAAATCCGTGCTCGGTAGATGGCGCAGTGCATACCGGGTATGAAGCCGATGTGCTTGTGCAACTTTTCTGCTTGCTGAAAAACTTTAATCTTGCCAGTAATTGCTACATGTTTGTTCATTTTTTTCGCTCTCATAATATCACATTTGTATATTTTAAACCATGTTTAACTGTTGTTCGTTGATACATAAAATCAAAATTCTACAATCTGCCGATGTCTTACCCCAAATCTATCTCTGTTTTCCCGCAGTGTCTGTTGATTGCCGCCATTGCCGCCGTGGCCGCGGCTACTCCCCAGTACGGTCATGAGGACTACACACGACCGTGAGTCTCACATGTGCAAATGCTTGTGCTAGCCTATTTGGCGGGTGCATGAAGCGTGGTCTGCTGACAACTTTCCCTCGCTGCTAGATCTATCACTGTTGCATAAAACGCTTACTATGTTGCTACGTCTCATCTCAGAGCTGGTAAATGTGTTTCTTCGCCGCTCATTATGTGGTTGCGTTGCCTTGTGTTTCAGGTACGCCTACGACTACGCGGTACACACGCCGTACGGAGGCCAGTTCTCTCAGACGGAGAACAGCGACGGACGCAGCGTGCAGGGCCAGTACGGTGTGCAGACTAAGGGAGGCAGCACGCACGTCAAGTACTACGGTGGACACGACAACGGATACAGCAGCCACGCACCCGCCTACAAACCGGCCCCCGTCTACCACAAGCCCGCTCCGGTCTACCACAAGCCCGCCCCAGTCTACCACAAGCCCGCTCCAGTCTACCACAAGCCCGCCCCCGTCTACCACAAGCCCGCCCCCGTCTACCACAATTCCGCTCCCGTCTACCACAATCCCGCTCCAATCTACCACAATTCCGCCCCGGTCTACCACAAGCCCGCTCCAATCTACCACAATCCCACACCAGTCTACCACTAAACTGTCAAGATTACAATTTTTACCTGCTTTCCACGAACCCACGTTTACTAAGACCAAATGAGCGAAATGGAAGACAAATGTGAATTTGTGCGTAACTAAAAGCGTGTGTCTTTCAATGTTTCACGTGGCATACGCAAGGCACTGTTAAATTGCGATATAGAAAGGCGAAGTCAACTTTTACACCACCAGCGTAAAAGGCTGCTGAATGTGACGTCCTTCACTGCCCATGACATCCTGGCATCGTAGTCATGAGCGTTGTCTATTTATTGTAAATATAGCTAATGTATTCGCATATCTACTACGTCTTTCTCTCAGTGATACCAACAGTGGTCGCCGGCTATATTTTCGAACGTCGGGGAGACAATCTCCAGTACCCTGGAGCGACAGAGGCTCCAGCCCAGCGATTCAGCGCGCACTGATTTGAAATTTAAAGGGACTATCCCACCTTAACATTATATTTGAGTTGAGATAGCCATTTCGATGGCTTGGCATTGCAATTAAGTATGGTAGCAGTTAAAACAACCACAATGATCTAATCAAAAAGATAATCGAGTTTGATTTTGACATCTGTAAAAAATAAGGCCCATGTGCATTTGAATAGGGCCTCTAAACCGACAGCGTCGTCTCTCTTTACCCAAACTGGTAATGATAGTCGACTTGTTTTAAAATATTTGGAGATATTTGCTACGTTTCAATAGTTTGGTAGTTGGTTTGTTTTTTATTAAAAGCGCCAGAATTGTCTCGAAATAATTGTGCCCATACTTTGGCAGCGTAAAGGATTTCTGGGTAGCTCGCTAGAGCTCAATATGACGTCAGAAACCCAAATATTAAAACTTAACTTTGTATTAAATTGAGCACTGTTTGCGAGAAACAGATGTCATAATCGTGTTCGGCAGCGATTACTTCATATTGTGCACCACAAGCGGCGTACATTTGACAACTTTTGGGAAGGTGGGACAGTCCCTTTAAGGGATGAAGACTTTTGGCGACACAGTGCTATACAAATATTTATAACAGGCCTTACGGCATCCACTACAGTTTAATCTAAAGCCGACAAAAACGAAATAGTACAAAATCGAGAAGTTAGATGGGTAAATCTTGACAAAATGATTTTTGAACTAGCTCTTAACCTGCAAAGCCTCACAAGAGCCATACCATAGGCGTAGAAACAGGGGGCCAGGGGGTCATGTCCCTCTCACTTTTTGGTCAGATTTTTTCCTAAAATATTTGTTTTTGCTTAATGAGGAAAATGTACTATAGCAGAGGGCTCACCAGGACGACAAAATCTCAAATCTGCAAATAAATATCGCCTATAGGGGTTTGATTTCCCTTCATAAACATGTCCAAGGCTAACCTATAGACATTCATCATGGGCAAGACGAACATTAAAAAAGTTTCTTCCATCCAGCAGTCTTGCAAAAACTAAAGTGCGACTTATTTTCTCAATTCATTGGTCTGCAGTTATATTCATGTTTAGTTACCGGCAGGGGTGGAACTTTATATCTTTTTAGGAGTGCCCGGCCCCCAATGATGAGCTGAGCCCCCCCCCCCCCCAATGGTGCCCTGTCCCCCAATGTTTTCCAAAATTTGTACTCCAAAATTGTAAGAACTACTGGTATAGTGGTTCTGTTCTGTGAATTTCATCACATCGAGTTATGATTCCATCTTAGGAGTATTTTTTCCCTATAAAAAGTCAAAAATTATGATATGATGGATAAGTTGGTAGCAGGGGCGTCGCCACCCGGGGGGGGGGGGGGGGGCGGTGGCGACGCCTATGCACCATCTAATCCATCATATCATAATTTTCGACTCTTAATTTTCGACTCTTTCTACTTCTGGTCATTTGAATTCGTTAGCTCAATTAGATAAGAAATTATGACAAGAAAGGTGCATATGACTTTAAATCATGGTACACCCAATGGTAATTTTTTTTCAAAAATTCCTGGCGACCCATTCCAAATTTTGAATAACGCATGGCTAACGCCCAAAGCAAGAACATATCAAAATTTAAGCAAAATCGAAAGGCACCGCTTTTTGGGAATTGAACATTTTACCGTATGCCATATAACCATGAGTAGATGAATTGGCTTAGAAAAGTCATGTGGTGCATCCATCTATACGTCTTGCCGAAACGAACATAATGACGCTGTTTTGAACTCTATAGCTCAATTAGATAATAAATTATGACCAGAAAGGTGCATATGACTTAAAATCATGGTACACCTGATGGTAATTTTCTTCTAAAATGACCGGCGGCCCATTCCAAAATTTGCATGATGCATGGCTATTGGCTAACGCTCAAAGCAAGAACATATGACAAGGTTTCGGACTCTGGACCGGTTTTGCGGACACAGGTGAGGACAAAATATCCACGCGTCAGTTTTAAACCAATCTTGACCAACTTGGAGTCAAAATGTTGGAAATTAAGCGGACTTGTATTTGCCATCCTCAAAAGTTAAATATATTTACTCCGAGCATGAATAGTTTAGCGTAAAAGACGAAAAAATGGCAAAAACGCGTTTTTTCAGGGTAAAAAACATTTGGTCGCCCAACTTCGAAGAGCTGTAGCACCACAACCATATGCTTGGCAGAGTTTGCGCTATGCTCATTCTCTTGTTCATTCAATTTGCTTTCAGGGCATATCAAGTCAATTCGTTCATCACATTTATTTAGACGCTGCGTTGTATCTTAGCCGAACCGACCAGAGTAAAAACTATATTGAAATAGGCCCATTTAGTAACAATTTCCCATAAAACCATTCTTCTACAACACTTATCGGGGTTCTTAATAGTACAAATTGGAGATGGAGCGATTGAGAAAAGCCTTAGGAACAAAATGGTGTCATTTGCAATATTCTGCGACCTATATTGACGGCACAATCAATTGTTTCGTTTCCACATGTTGTTGTTGACCTAACCTCGTAAAAATAACCCTCTTGTAACAAAAACTTTTTTGTTTAAAGCCTACATCCACTAGAAAACCAACGGCTATTGTACCTGAACATCCTGTCTACAGATTCTGCTGGTTTTCCTGCCGATTTAAAGTGTTTTGTAAATACTGTGGGCTTGTTTACAAGGCAACCGCACGCAGACGCGAAGTGATCAGGGATTCACGGGATGAAAGCAAAAATAGATGCCATACTATTTTTGATTCCAGATTCGAATTCCTCATGTAAAACTGATCCGGATAGGTTGTTTTTTGTTTGCAGTGAAACAAAACAACTGATTTTGGAGTGGTTTTGGCTGCGAAACCGGTCCAAAGTCCAAGACCCTGTCATATACAAATTTAAGCAAAATCGATGGGCTTTCTTGGGAATTTATCGTTTTACCGTATGCCATATAACCATGAGTAGATGAAGTGGCCTAGAAAGGTCATGTGGTACATCCATCTACGCGTCTTGCCGAAACGAACATCATGACGCTGTTTTGAACTCTATAGCTCAATTAGATAAGAAATGATGACCAGAAAGGTGCATATGACTTTCTATCATGGTAAACCTGAAGGTAATCTTCTTATAAAATTACCAGCGGCCCATTCCAAAATGTGAATTATGCATGGCTAACGCCCAAAGCAAGAACATATACAAATTTAAGCAAAATCGAAGGGCTCCGCTTTTTGGGAATTTAACATTTTACCGTATGCCATATAACCATGAGTAGATGAAGTGGCCTAGAAAGGTCATGTGGTACATCCATCTACGCGTCTTTCCGAAACGAACATAATAGCCGTTTTCACGAAGGATTGTTGCTTTGAAAAGTTTCTGAAAAGTTTCTGAAAAGTTTTTGAAAAGTTTCTAAAGAGTTTCTGAAAAGTTTCTGAAAAGTTTCTGATAAGTTTCTGAGAAGTTTTGGTATAGAAGCCTTAGTATATTATACATTCCAAGAAATAAATTACTGATTTAAGCGATATTATCACTATTTAATAGTTATGGAAACATGTATTGAGCTCATAACAAGTTTATGATACAAAATTAGCGGTTTTTAAAGAACATATGCGTCTAGAGTCCATTCGTTCAGTTTAACATACCGTCATACTAGTTACTAAATCTGGCAGCGTCATGGATCACAGGTCTGTCTGCGCATGCGCAGTCATGTGCCAGCATAGATTCGCCGCCGCTTCCGACCCGCGTGCCGCACGCACATGGTCAAAGTCAAGCCGCACAGGCCGGCTGCCGGATTGGGCCGGATTGGGCGAGTCCATTGCGTCCAATTGCGTCACACGCCACATAATGTTCTGAATCGTTCTGAAGTTTTGACAAGTTTCAGTCGGTGGAGATCTGGCAATACCACTGATCTATCAATACTTATCTTGCTAACCAGTCAAACGCCTTTTTGGGCGATGACCGAGTGAGCGCGCTCTGGTAAAGCTAAAACAGGTTTGAAATATGCAACGGTAAGGGAGCACACGTGGTAGTAACAGTAATTTTAGTCCTCCAGAAAAATTGCCAGGCCTCAATGCATGCCAACATACAAATTAAGTTGTATTAAATTGTTCATGAACTCCTTTCTCAAATCCGTCAAAACGTCCTGTCCTGACGAAACGTACGCCCTGAGCGCTGCATGCTTCAGCGTATACATTAATGCTTATAATAATACAGCCATTTTTTATCAAGAATCATTGTGCCAGTACGGTGTGCAGACCAAGGGAGGCAGCACGCACGTCAAGTACTACGGTGAACACGACAACGGATACAGCAGCCACGCACCCGCCTACAAACCGGCCCCCGTCTACCACAATCCCGCCCCGGTCTACCACAATCCCGCTCCAATCTACCACAATTCCGCACCCGTCTACCACAATTCCGCCCCGGTCTACCACAATCCCGCCCCCGTCTACCACAAGCCCGCCCCCGTCTACCACAATTCCGCCCCGGTTTACCACAAGCCCGCTCCAATCTACCACAATCCCGCTCCGGTATACCACAATCCCGCTCCAATCTACCACAATCCCACACCAGTCTACCACTAAACTGGCAAGATTACAATTTTTACCTGCTTTCCACGAACCCACGTTTGCTAAGACCAAATGAGCGAAATGGAAGACAAATGTGAATTTGTGAGTAACTAAAAGCGTGTGTCTTTCAATGTTTCACCTGGCATACGCAATGCACTGCTGGCATACGCAACGGCTGCTGAATGTGACGTCCTTCACTGCCCATGACATCCTCGCAGCGTAGTCATGAGCGTTGCCTATTTATTGTAAATATAGCAAATGTATTTGCATATCTACGTCTTTCTCTCAGTGATACCAACAGTGGTCGCCGGCTATATTTTCGAACGTCGGGGAGACAATCTACAGTACCCTGGAGCGACAGAGGCTCCAGCCCAGCGCTTCAGCGCGAACTGATGTGAAATTTAAAGGGACTATCCCACCTTAACATTATATTTGAGTTGAGATAGCCATTTCGATGGCTTGGCATTGCAATTAAGTATGGTAGCAGTTAAAACAACCACAATGATCTAATCAAAAAGATATTCGAGTTTGATTTTGACATCTGTAAAAAATAAGGCCCATGTGTATTTTAATAGGGCCTCTAAACCGACAGCGTCGTCTCTCTTTACACAAACTGGTAATGATAGTCGACTTGTTTTAAGGTGAACCTTGGAGATATTTGCTACGTTTCAATGGTTTGGTAGTTGGTTGTTTTGTATTCAAAGCGCTAGAATTGTCTCGAAATAATTGTGTCCATACTTTGGCAGCGTAAAGGATTTCTGTGTAGCTCTCTAGGTCTCAATATGACGTCATCAACCCCAATATTATAACTTAACTTTGTATTAGATTGAGCACTGTTTGCGAGTAACATATGTCATAATTGTGTTCGGCAGCAATTACTTCATACTGTGCATCACAAGCGGCGTACATTTGACAACTTTTGGGAGGGTGGGACAGTCCCTTTAAAGGAAATAGTTCACCTTCAACATTAGTTTTAAACTGAGATAGCAGTTTTGTAGCCCGTGTTGGGAAACCCCTATCTGCAAGTTTGCTTGACTGAAAAGACTCTCCACCCGAATATATTTGAGTTTTTGGCGAAGGAATCCGGTGCTGGCGAAAGAATGTTGTACTGGTTTTAGCCTGGGCAGAGGCTATACCATCAGCCAATCAGCTTGTAGCTTGTGCTAGCAAGCGAATCGCCGGCCGCCGGTTGGCACATCTCCAATGCGAGTCTATCTTTACGCGACTACTTTCAAATCTGATTGGCTGAACCATTTTGTACATTCGCGTGACGTCAGGACTCTGACTCAGAGAGTATGCACATAGTTTTGATAAACAATACAAATGTACGGCCTTCTGTCCTGAATCGGCGCGATATGAGGCCATTTTTGACAACATAAAAATAAATTGTATTAAAAAATATAATCAAATCGTGTTGGGTCAAAATTTTCCAAGGTGAACTATTATTTCCTTTAAGGTATGAAGACTTTTGGCGACACAGTGCTATACAAATATTTATAACAGGCCTTACGGCATCCACTACAGTTTAATCTAAAGCCGACAAAAACGAAATAGTACAACATCAAGCAGTTAGATGGGTAAATCTTGACAAGACGATTTTTGAACTAGCTCTTAACCTGCAAAGCCTCACAAGAGCCCTACCATAGGCGTAGGAACAGGGGGCCAGGGGGCTATGTCCCCCTCACTTTTTGGTCAGATGTGTTTCCTAAAATCTTTGCTTTTGCTTAATGAGGAAAATGTACTATAGCAGAGGGCTCGCCAGGACGAGAAAATCTCAAATCTGCAAATAAATCTCGACTAGGGTTTTTTATTTCTCTCGCAGCGTCTAAATAAATGTGATGAACTAATTGACTTGATATGCCCTGAAAGAAAATTGAATGAACAAGAGAATGAGCATAGCACAAACTCCGCCAAGCATATGGTTGTGGTGCTACAGCTCTTCGAAGATGGGCGACCAAATATTTTTTTTACCCTGAAAAAAACGCGTTTTTGCCATTTTTCGTCTTTTACGCTAAACTATTCATACTCGGAGTAAATATATTTAAATTTTGAGGATGGCAAATAAAAGTCCATTTAATTTCCAACATTTTGACTCCAAGTTGGTCAAGATTGGTTTAAAACTGACGCGTGTATATTTTGTCTACACCCGCGTCTGCAAAACCGGTCCAGAGTCCGAAACCTTGTCATATGTTCTTGCTTTGAACGTTAGCCAATAGCCATGCATCATGCAAATTTTGGAATGGGCTGCCGGTCATTTTAGAAGAAAATTACCATCAGGTGTACCATGATTTTAAGTCATATGCACCTTTCTGGTCATAATTTATTATCTAATTGAGCTATAGAGTTCAAAACAGCGTCATTATGTTCGTTTCGGCAAGACGTATAGATGGATGCACCACATGACTTTTCTAAGCCAATTCATCTACTCATGGTTATATGGCATACGGTAAAATGTTCAATTCCCAAAAAGCGGTGCCTTTCGATTTTGATATGTTCTTGCTTTGGGAGTTAGCCATGCGTTATTCAAAATTTGGAATGGGCCGCCAGTAATTTTAGAAGAAAATTACCATTGGGTGTCTATGATTTAAAGTCATATGCACCTTTCTTGTCATAATTTCTTATCTAATTGAGCTAACGAATTCAAATGACCAGAAGTCGAAATAGTCGAAAATTAAGAGTCGAAAATTATGATATGATGGATTAGATGGTGCATAGGCGTCGCCACCGCCCCCCCCCCCCCCCCCTCCCCCCCCCCCCCCCCCCCCCCCCCCCCCCCCCCTTCCTCCCCCTCCCCCTCCCCCTCCCCCTCCTCCCCCCCGGGTGGCGACGCCCTTGCTACCAACTTATCCATCATATCATAGTTTTCGACTTTCTATAGAGAAAAAATACTCCTAAGATGGAATCATAACTCGATGTGATGAAATTCACAAAACAGAACCACTATACCAGTAGTCCCTAAAATTTTGGAGTAAAAATTTTGGAAAACATTGGGGGCCAGAGCACCATGGGGCCCAGCTCAGCATTGGGGGCCAGGCACTCCTAAAAAGATATAAAGTTCCACCCCTGCCGGTAACTAAACATGAATATAACTGCAGACCAATGAATTGAGAAAATAAGTAACACTTTAATTTTTGCAAGACTGCTGGATGGAAGAAACTTCCAATGTTTGTCTTGCCCATGATGAATGTCTATAGGTTAGCCTTAGACATGTTTATGAACTGATTTCCTTCGTGCTGGACGATGTAGTTCGGTTTGCACAGATAATTAGAGTACGGTCAAGAGTTCTTGCTAATTACATTGTTCAATAATAAAGCTAGTTCACAAACACATGTGTACTGTTAAAATTGGTGACTATTCGCAAGTCGCTTTCCGGAACGAATAGAAATGTGAGAAATACCTGGTGAAAAAGTTGTATTACTAATTGATATATCCGCAATAGAACGTTTACAGCAATTAAGCAACCAAATAAAGCATGCAGTTATAACAACAAGATTGTTGTTACGATTATGTGCAGCAATATTCCTGAGGAACTTGGTCAAATCAATTGTCCATGCAATAGCCCCCGGTGATAATTCACTCGTGA
Source organism: Chirona hameri (assembly GCA_036785665.1). NCBI lineage: Eukaryota > Metazoa > Arthropoda > Thecostraca > Balanomorpha > Balanidae > Chirona > Chirona hameri. Next base: position 57,294 of record JAXIVJ010004367.1, on the reverse strand, counting down.
AATAGACAGTTGATGGTTTTGCAAGGCTAGTTGAAACTCCTGGCTGTGTCCAACATCATCTGTGCCTATCCATCTGAGGAAAGTGAACAGGGTCACCAGTATCTGCTCGGGTGAGCGGTTCCGTCGGCTCCTTACCACAAGTCATTCTACGAGCGGGCGGCAGCCAGCAGTGTATGTACGAGGGGGAGGGGGAGGGGCGGCCTCGACCCACGCCACCTGTATACGGCGGGACCACGCCGTATAAGACGGACCCGCCCACCGTGCACCGTATCAGTTGCCCAGCAGCGCCCGTCCCTACAGCCAGCATGAAGGTGGGGTGGCACGAGTGCGTGTGCGGTGTGAAGTGCTTAACAATAGTTAAATCCGTGCTCAGTAGATGGCGCTGTGCATACCGGGTATGAAGCCGATGTGCTTGTGCAACTTTTCTGCTTGCAGAAAGACTTTAATGTTGCCAGCAATTGCTACATGTCTGTTCATTGTTTCGTTTTCATAATAGCACATTTGTATATTTTAAACCATGTTAACTGTTGTTCGTTGATACATAAAATCAAAATCCTACAATCTACCGATGTCTTACTCAAAATATATCTCTGTTTTCCCGCAGTGTCTGTTGATTGCCGCCATTGCCGCCGTGGCCGTGGCTACTCCCCAGTACGGTCATGAGGACTACACACGACCGTAAGTCTCACATGTGCAAATGCTTGTGCTAGCCTATTTGGCGGGTGCATGAAGCGTGGTCTGTTGATAACTTCCCTAGCTGCTAGACCTTCACTGTTGGATAAAATGTTTACTATGTTGCTACGTCTTATCTCAGAGCTGGTAAATGTCTTTCTTCGCCGCTCTTTATCTGGTTGCGTTGCCATGTGTTTCAGGTACGCCTACGACTACGCGGTACACACGCAGTACGGAGGCCAGTTCTCTCAGACGGAGAACAGCGACGGACGCAGCGTGCAGGGCCAGTACGGTGTGCAGACTAAGGGAGGCAGCACGCACGTCAAGTACTACGGTGGACACGACAACGGATACAGCAGCCACGCACCCGCCTACAAACCGGCCCCCGTCTACCACAAGCCCGCTCCGGTCTACCACAAGCCCGCCCCCGTCTACCACAAGCCCGCCCCCGTCTACCACAAGCCCGCCCCCGTCTACCACAATCCCGCCCCCGTCTACCACAATTCCGCCCCGGTCTACCACAATCCCGCTCCCGTCTACCACAATCCCGCTCCAATCTATCACAATCCCACACCAGTCTACCACTAAACTGTCAAGATTACAATTTTTACCTGCTTTCCACGAACCACGTTTACTAAGACCAAATGAGCGAAATGGAAGACAAATGTGAATTTGTGAGTAACTAAAAGCGTGTGTCTTTCAATGTTTCACCTGGCATACGCAATGCACTGTTCAATTGCGATATAGAAAGGCGAAATCAACTTTACACGACCAGCGTAAACGGCTGCTGAATGTGAGGTCCTTCACTGCCCATGACATCCTGGCAGCGTAGTCATGAGCGTTGCCTATTTATTGTAAATATAGCAAATGTATTCGCATATCTACGTCTTTCTCTCAGTGATACCACCAGTGGTCGCCGGCTATATTTTCGAACGTGGGGGAGACAATCTACAGTACCCTGGAGCGACAGAGGCTCCAGCCCAGCGCTTCAGCGCGAACTTATTTGAAATTTAAAGGGACTATCCCACCTTAACATTATATTTGAGTTGAGATAGCCATTTCGATGGCTTGGCATTGCACTTAAGTATGGTAGCAGTTAAAACAACCCCAATGATCTAATCAAAAAGATAATCGAGTTTGATTTTGACACCTGTAAAAATAAGGCCCAAGTGTATTTTAATAGGGCCTCTAAACCGACAGCGTCGTCTCTCTTTACCCAAACTGGTAATGATAGTCGACTTGTTTTAAGGTGAACCTTGGAGATATTTGCTACGTTTCAATGGTTTGGTAGTTGGTTGTATTGTATTCAAAGCGCTAGAATTGTCTCGAAATAATTGTGTCCATACTTTGGCAGCGTAAAGGATTTCTGTGTAGCTCTCTAGGTCTCAATATGACGTCATCAACCCAAATATTAAAACTTAACTTTGTATTAAATTGAGCACTGTTTGCGAGAAACAGATGTCATAATTGTGTTCGGCAGCAATTACTTCATATTGTGCATCACAAGCGGCGTACATTTGACAACTTTTGGGAGGGTGGGACAGTCCCTTTAAAGGAAATAGTTTACCTTCAACATTAGTTTCAAACTGAGATAGCAGTTTTGTAGCCTGTGTTGGGAAACCCCTATCTGCAAGTTTTCTTGACTGAAAAGACTCTCCAGCCGAATATATTTGAGTTTTTGGCGAAGGAATGCGGTGCTAGCGAAAGAATGTTGTACTGGTTTTAGCCCGTGCAGAGGCTATACCATCGGCCAATCAGCTTGTAGCTTGTGCTAGCAAGCGAATCGCCGGCCGCCGGTTGGCACATCTCCAATGCGAGTCTATCTTTACGCGACTACTTTCGAATCTGATTGGCTGAACCATTTTTTACATTCGCGTGACGTCGGGACTCTGACTCAGAGAGTATGCATATAGTTTGGATAAACAATACAAATTTACGGCCTTCTGTCCTGAATCGGCGCGATATAAGGCCATTTTTGACAACATAAAAAGAAATTGTATTAAAAAATATAATCAAATCGTGTTGGGTAAAAATTTCCAAGGTGAACTATCATTTCCTTTAAGGGATGAAGACTTTTGGCGCCACATTGCTATACAAATATTTATAACAGGCCTTACGGCATCCACTACAGTTTAATCTAAAGCCGACAAAAACGAAATAGTACAAAATCGAGAAGTTAGATTGGTAAATCTTGACAAGACGATTTTTGAACTAGCTCTTAACCTGCAAAGCCTCACAAGAGCCCTACCATAGGCGTAGGAACAGGAGGCCAGGGGCCAGGGGGCCAGGGGGGCTATGCCCCCCTCACTTTTTGGTCAGATTTGTTTCCTAGAATATTTTTTTTTGCTTAATGAGGAAAATGTACTATAGCAGAGGGCTCGCCAGGACGAGAAAATCTCAAATCTGCTAATAAATATCGCCTAGGAGGGTTGATTTCTCTGAAGACGAGATCAAAGTTGCATTAGCCCCCCCCCCCCCCTGGGTGTCTTTCTGGGTGCTCAGAGCAAAGGAAAATCATAGGGCCGTTTTGAATCTTGACTAGTGACACACCCTAAGGCCTATGGATAGCCTATGTTTATTGGCTCCCCCTTGCATGCTTATTGTCATGCAGATAGTGTCCCCTGCACGGCTGAACCGGTGCAGTGTGGTGTGTGTCATACTCTTGTACATAGTGTCATGTACATACATGTGCTCGCGAACATACTGCGCCATTGAATGATTCAAAAAGATGCTTTTTGCTCTGAAAGAGATGCTTTTTGTGTAATCAATGCAAACATGGGTTAACCTTTATCCACCCGGTACAGTGTACGTACTCGTACACATAGGCTTCCGAAGTGGTGTTGCAGGGGTGGCAGCTGCCACACCAACTTTGGAACTGGTGTGGCGGTGCCACACCAACTTTCCAGTCGCCCATATATACTTGGTCTCCGAAATCCAAGCAAATATAGGTACGAACGCGATTTGTAGGTGGCATGGTAGCCATGGATTCTGACGGGAATACATTTATTTACGTTGTTTCCCAGGTAACCTGAGTCAGATATTTCCCAGTTTCAACGATCATTACTACTTTAAAAAATCACACGAATCTTGTTATAGTTACACGAAATTGTGCGGTGCCGCGAAAGAAGCGTCGTGACATTTTCAGTTGATGTTGGACCTTACTGATGGTATGATGGTCTGATGGTTTACCCTGATGGTGTGATCGTTTTTCCCTGAAGTTCTCATCGTCTGATATGGCTTACCCTTATGGTCTGACGGCGTGCATTATGGTCTGATGGTTACCTAATCATGATCACTGGTGGCGAAACGGTGGTGACGAGTGCACCGGGGGACGATGCCCCTAACATTGGAAAATGAATACACTAACCCTATGTCGTTGACTGGAAAGAAATGGCTCATAATGGGGCTGGTGCCACCCTTAAAGAGAATGTTTCACCTTTCTGAAAGTTGTCAAATATACGTTGGTTGTAGTCGAAAATATGAAATAAGTGCTGCGATGGCTTTCTGAAAGCGATATCACCTGCGATTTTTTTTATGAAAACGATGGTGATATGTTGTATCTCGAAAAGTCACTTAATTTTATACAAATTAAGTTTGTTAAATTTGGGATGATGACGTAATTATTGTGCCAACCGCCGCCGCTGATTGGCTGACAAAATGTCTGTCAGCCAATCAGCGGCGGCATTAGCCTTATACCCCATTTTGCAAATTATAAATTAAATTGCTTAAAAACGGCTAAGTTTTTGGGGAAATCACCTTAGTATTTTCGACATTTCAATAACGGCCAAAGATAATAGCTATCTCAGTTCAAAACCAATACAAAGGTGAAACATTCCCTTTAAAGGGAAATATTCACCTTTTTCCACAAAAATGGAGTTAGCACCTGAAATCGATAGACAAGGCCAAAATATGATGTAAATTCATCACATTTTGCATATAAACATTCCTACCGAAAGATATTAGCAGTTTCATACCGATAAGCGATCCAGGCTTATTTCGGTCGGTACTCACCAAGTACACGGTCACGAATTCAGTAAATTAGTCTCTCAACGCATTGTTATTTATCATGAAGGTATGCAATATGTTGCCTGCACTCTATCTTTTGCGAATCTGTGTCAAAAATGTTATGAACAATCAACAATCATTTGAAAAAAGTGTTTTGCAATCGGCAGTTTGGCTTGGCACCGGCCCGCCGGTGCCAAGCTAAACTACGGCGGCCTATTTAGTGTCGGCGATTTGGTTACAAGTGCCCATTCAACAACGTTGAACAGATTGATGCAAAAGCGCCAGATGTTGCGCTTTCCAATAGTGGAGGGAAAATACCGATCATTAATTTTCCCAAACTTCCAACTTTGAATTAGGGATTAATTGTATTTCATTCGTAAATTTAGATCACATCATTTTAATACCATAACGGTAGCCAAAGAAATTGTTGCTAGCAAAATCAAAAGGTAAATATTTCCCTTTAAAGGAAATAGTTCACCTTGGAACATTTTTTCAACAACAACAAAAATGATTATATTTTGAAATACAATATATTATTAATATTGTTTAGTTTAGTTTAGTTTATTCAAGTAAATGAGCAACAGGCAGCAGTAACCCAATTACAGCTCAAGTCCAAAGTTAAAACACTTCAATTAAACATCACATCAAAAACATACACATAGAAACACAAACCTACAAATCACATCAAAATACAAACTTGAAAATATACATAAAAGCACATAACACATCCCTAAAAATACACATAAAACAACGATTGTAAGAGCTATAAGCAGATATTAAAATGGACGCTGTTTAAAATATCTCACTACCCCAGCTCTTGGTAGGATTCCCCGAATGGGTCTGCCGATGGACATTTTGCCAGGTATACATTGTACTCCCTAACGGCCCTCCCGAACAGCGCACGTTTAATTGTCTCCACTCGCGCTTCACGTGTGGATGGAACGTGAAGGAGTTGGGATTGTGCAGCTCTAGTTCGACGCTGGGGCACGTGAATGGGGATGCTTCCGAGCAGGAAGGCTGAATCCGTTCTTCCTGACATGACTTTTTGAATTAAACAAATGTCGTGCTGAAGCCTTCTTTGGGACAGGCTGCTAATTATGAAAAGCTTCAGCAGATCGTGATATGAGAGTGAGTGGGAAGGCCGATTGGTGTGTGAGTGGGCAGCCAGCCACATGATAAATTTGTGCTGGACTCTGTCCAGTCGGTATAAATGGGTTTTTGCAGCCCCACCCCAAATGACGCAACCGTATTCAAGATTTCGACGAGGTCGATTGACACCCTGGTGAATCTTAACGCCAATGTCATAATCAACTGATCGGTCGCGGAAATGGGTGCCTACAATTGATAGAGCAATCGATTATCTATTTATTGCGAAGTTTCATCAACATCCATCAACTATTTTCGCCGAAATCTTCAATTATGATTTGCCATTCATTTTCTTCATTGCTTATGCACCCCAGTTAGAAAGACTACGACGTGTAAGGTTTTTAGTAGATTGCAAAACAATAAGAGGCTTTTAACGAAAAGGAATTGATAGAATATTGGAACAGAGGGTGATGAATAATTTAGTGAATAATTATCATACTAGCCGTTTTCACGAAGGATTATTGCGCTGAAAAGATTCTGAAACATTTATGAAAAGTTGTAAAAAGTGCTGGTATACAAGTCTTAGTATATTATACATTCCAATAAATACATTACTGACTTAGGCGATATTATCACTATTCAATAGTTATGAAAACATGTATTGAGCTCATAACAAGTTAATGATACAGAACTGGCCGTTGTTAAAGAACACGTGCGTCTAGAGTCCATTCGTTCAGTTTAGCATACCGTCATACTTCTTTTTTTCTTTTTCTTTTTTATTACCCGGACCGGCCTATAGCCATATCCCGGGTTTGGGGAAAGTACTTCTGGCAATTTGCCAGGCAAAGAGTTACGTTAGTCGGTTTATGGGAACCCGAGCAAAAAAGGGAATAGGGTAGCTATTTTACGTTAAGTTAATTCTTCACAGTAAATCTAAAGTCTATCTTACGTTAAGTATTTCGTTCAAAGTCAAAGTTAAAATAAAACACGAGACACATACATACACAATATATTTCATACACACACAGAACAGAATACTTGTACAGTGTCAGAGTTGATGGAGCCGTGGGGTGCCGTCATTGCAACAGCGGGAGACTGTTGCCAGTCTCCCTAGCTCCGGCGCCTCGGCGAGACCTGGTTGTGGGGTGTGTTTAGCTGGGCGAAAAGTCCTAAATAATAAAAAAACCAGCGTCTAAGGCAAAGGGGAAAAACCTGCGCGGTGGGCCAAAAATGCGCAAGGCAAAAAACCCCTGTTATATTTGTTTAGCTAAACGTGTTTGGTAGAAATAATCTAAGAGGGGACCTATCAATACAAGATAACTATCACCTAACAGTGTAAAAAAGGTTTGACAGGGTGGATACTGCACCGCAGCGCAGTGGACACTGCACCGCAGCGCAGCAGCCACCACACCGCGGCGCAGCATCGGCGAGTGATCTGGTTTGGCAGGGAATCATGCCGCCGCCAACGCAAAATCGCACATCAGCCATCGGCGTCCCATCGCAGAAATCCCCCGCCAAATCAGCCACGCCACGAAGAGCCACGGCCAGAAACCCTCGCCGCGGGGCAGAGATCCAGCAGGGGGGCCCCGCAACAAGACACCGGCAGCCAACGCGCAACCCCACGTCGGCAGCAACATGATTTAATATACTGCACCGCAGCGCAGCGGACACCACACCGCAGCGCAGTGGAGTGAGCACCGCACCGCAACGCAGCGGCCACCACACCGCAGCGCAGCATCGGCATATGTTATCAGGGGCGGGTGTTCAATACTCGGCTTTGGCAAGAGCGGAGCAGAGGGGAGAGGAGGGTTGGGAGGAGCATTACGTTAAGAAATGAACAACGAATTCCAATGGAACCTTTCGTTGCGAGACTGATTTGGCAGGGAATCATGCCGCCGCCAACGCAAGACCGCACATCTACCATCGGCGTCCCTTCGCTGAAATCCCCCGCCAAATCAGCCGCGCAACGAATTTCGCCGCGCGGCCGAGATCCAGCAGGGGGCCCCCGTAACAAGACACCGGCAGCCAACAAGCAGCCCCACGTCGGCAGCAGCGTGATTTTAACATAATTTAACATGCTGCACCGCAGCGCAGCGGACACTGCACCGCAGCACAGCAGCCACCGCACCGCGGCGCAGCATCGGCGTGTGATCTGGTTTGGCAGGGAATCATGCCGCCGCCAACGCAAAATCGCACATCAGCCATCGGCGTCCCATCGCAGAAATCCCCCGCCAAATCAGCCACGTCACGAACAGCACCGGCCATTCGCCGCGCGGCCGAGATCCAGCAGGGGGCCCCCGCAACAAGACACCGGTAGCCAACCCGCAACTCCCGCGTCAGCAGTAACTTGATTTAACAGTTAGTCAGGAAGTTATTTCTGACTGGTTTGGCAGGGAATCATGCCGCCGCCAACGCAAAACCGCACATCAACCATCGGCGCCCCATCGCAGAAATCCCCCGCCAAATCAGCTACGCAACGAACAGCCAAGCCATAACCATTCGCCGCGCTACCAATCCAGCAGGGGGCCCCGCAACAAGACACCGGCAGCTAACACGCTACCCCACGTCGGCAGCAACCTGATTTAGCGACCAATTTGACAGGGAATCATGCCGCCGCCAACGCAAAATCGCTCATCTACCATCGGCGTCCCATTTCAGAAATCCCCCGCCAAATCAGCCACGTCACGAACAGCGCAGGCCATTCGCCGCGCGGCCGAGATCCAGCAGGGGGCCCCCGAAACAAAACACCGGCAGCCAACACGCAATTTCCACGTCAGCAGCAGCACAATTTAAAGGTTAGTCAGAAACAACTGAATGAAGTATTTGTTGTAGGTGATTTATTATTTCTTGTTGAACCGTCTCAAATTGCGGCGGTAGCGGTTACTTTCAGAGGGGCTGGGGTGGGGGGGGCTATCCGGTATTATAGGGCGAGGGAGCTGGGAAGGAGGCTGGGGGGAGGGGAGGGATGGCGGGGAGAGGGACCGACTGTCTTCAGAGAGAGGAGGAGGGTGGGAGGTTGGGAGTTGGCGGGTGACGGCTCTGATTAGAGAGGCGTCAGAGTCCTCAGCGTCAGCGTCGGAGGACTCGACAGGGGACTCCGCCAGAGATTCGGCGGGGGTGGGAGTGGGTGCCGCTGGGACACTGCCAGAGTCCAGAAGGGACTCGGCTGAGATGGGGTGGGGCTCGGCCTGCTCTGCCGTCGGTGGGGGTGGGCACTGCCGCCGCTGTGACGGGGCAGGCGGTGGCGCCGGTGGGGTGGACCCACTTGAGGTCCGACGGGTGGGCGCGGGTGGGGTTCGGTGGGATGGGGGCAGCGGGGGCCAGACGCTGGGGGCCAGCGCTGGGATGGGAGGTGGGGTGGGGGGGACCGCCTTGCGGGCCCGGGTCTGCTCGGCGGCTAGCGCTCGGGCAGGGCAGTCACGGGACCATGCGGGGTGGGCGGCCCGGCACGACACGCAGCGAGTGGCTGCGGTGTCGCCACCGACACATTGGGCTGTGTCGTGCGTCTCGGCGCACTTTCCGCAGATGGACTGGCGGGCGTGGCACTGACGCTGGTGGTGGCCAAACCGCCAGCAGGCTCTGCACTGCAGTGGCCCTTGCGTCCACTCCTTTACTGTGACTACTATGTAGCCACAGTAGATGCGTTCCGGGAGCTGTAAGCCCCGGAAACGCAGCCGGACCATGGGGTTGGGGCCTGGTCGCTTAGACCGCATCCGGACCACTTCTGTCACCCCCTGAGTCACTAGCTCCTGGAGGAGCACGGTCTCAGTCAGATTGCTGACTTCGGGGCACAGGATGAATCCCTGGCAGGAATTCATGTGGTCCGGGGCCGTCACCTCACAAGCCTTGTCCATGAAAGACGGGATGGCTAGGAGGGTGGCAGTCTGCTGGCCAGACAGGGTCTGAACCAGCAGAGCGCCGGAACGGATGGGGCGCGCGCTGGCCACCTCTCCGCAGAGGGCGACCAGTTGGCGGCGCACCGCGAACGGGTTGGAGTACCTCATGGTAACTCCGTCCTTCCTCTGAATGAGGAGGAGAGCAGGCCCGTCGGGTGGCGAGGTGTTGGGGGGGAGCCAAGCACCGGGTCGGTCCAGGCGAGGCTCCCGAGGGGAGCCGGGGGGTCCAGGAGGACCGTCCGGGGGGGCAGACCCCTGAAGGGGGTCGGGTGGCTTCGGAAGGAAGCCGGGGGGTGGCCGCGCGCCGGGACGGGAAGGGAGAGACTCCTGAAGGGGGCCGGGCGGGGGGGTCGCCATGAGGGGACGGAGGGGCGGGGAAGTTGCCATGAGGGGGCGGGGGGGCGGGGAGGTCGCCATGACCGGAGGAGGGAGGGGAAAGTTGAATTAATAACCTAAATTACGTTAACGTGGCACACACGGCAGAACGTGTTGCCAGCTGCAATTAATCTACAGAATGAAGCGGGTTCTCTACCTTGCAAATTGTGGAAATTACGTTACCTACTTAAAAATATCTAAAGGCTACCTATCTAAGGGTCTAACGACCCTGCCACAAGCACGTGGACAGGGTCCCGCACCCGGAAGCGGTGGAGAGCTGGAGAAGGCTGGCTAGAAGGCGTCCGTAGGTCCGATGTCGATGAAAGATACTAGTTACTAAATCTGGCAGCGACATGAATCACAGGTCGGTCTGCGCATGCGCAGTGATGTCCCAGCATAAATTCGCCGCCGCTTCCGACCCGCGTGCCCATGGACAAAGCCAAGCCGCACCGCCCGGCCGCCGGATTGGGCTGCGCGGGCGAGTCATTGCCTCCAATAGCGGCACACGCCACAATGTTTCTGAATCATTCTGAATGTTTTGAAAAGTTTCCGTCGGTGGAGATCACAACACAACTGACCTATCAATACTTATCTTGCTAATTATCACCAAAACGCAATTTTGTCCACATATTATAATGTATATTTTTACCAACATATTACACAATTCTGAGGGACGTAATCGCATGTAAAAGTTGTGTAGTTAAAGAATGGATCGTCGAAACTTTTCAAAACATTTTACAAAGTTTTAAATAGTTTCGCACAACAATTCTTCGTGAAAATGGCTACTATCAAATTTTATATTTGTTTTTTAAATAAGTTTTCCGAAGAGCCAGGGGCTAGCTCCGGCAACAAAATGTTCAGGGTGTCAAGTGACACGCTGGAAATATTTGAAGGTATACTAAAAAAGACGACATTTTCCAGACTTTTGTCCTAACTTTTCTGATCCATCAATACATTGTATTTGTTATGACAAAGTTTCTTTCCGTTCTGAAACGTATTAGTCGTAAAATAAGCCAGTTTATGTCAACATGTTCAACGAGTCCACCTCGCAATTACCTCACCGTTTTCATGGGTGTTGAAAATTAGCAGTCGGCACCTGGAATCCGAAGTGAATCCGTGGCGCATCAATTCCAATTGCTTGGGCGCTGATTACAATGCATTCTGCTCAGTGCCGTTCAGTTCAACAAAGTGGTATTGGACCTTGGTACCCCCGACCCCGGTGTAAGGAAGTGTTTAGGATTTTAATTTGCCTTTGTCACAACAACTTAAAATAGGTTCCTACGCCCCTGCTTGTACAATCACAGTCCGCAAAAACAAATAATTACACGCAATATGCTATGTCCGTAAAGTTAGCGTCGGATTCGGATTCGAATTCAGCGTCGAGTAGCGATTCGCTTCAAAATCTGGTTACAGGTCAATTGGGGCACGATGATCACGAAAATAACATTTATTTTGACATTCAAGGTCATCTTCAAGGTCATTTTCAAGGTCAAAGGACGGGGCGCCTCAAAACGCCTTTAAGAGTTGCTCCAATTGCAAAAAATAATGGTATCAATCGATTCCCTGGGTCCATATCTAACCTCCGCATTGGCATCCTCACGCGTGCCTTATATCCTTGAGACCATAAAAGGTTATCAAAGGACGGGGCGCCTCAAAACGCCCTTAACGGCTGTTCCAATTGCAAAAACAATGGTCTCAGTCGATTCCTCAGGTCCATATCTAACTTCCGCATTAGAAACCTCACGCGTGTCTCATATCCTTGAGACCATAAAAGGTTCTCAAAGGACGGGGTGCCTCAAAACGCCTTTAAGGGTTGCTCCACTTGCAAAAATAATGGTCTCAATCGATTCCCCGGGACCATATCTAACCTACGCATTGGCAATCTCACGCGTGCCTTATATCCTTGAGACCATTAAAGGTTCTCAAAGGACGGGGCGCCTCAAAACGCCCTTAACGGCTGTTCCAATTGCAAAAACAATGCTCTCAGTCGATTCCTCAGGTCCATACCTAACCTCCGCATTAGAAACATCACGCGTGCCTCATATCCTGGAGACCATAAAAGGTTCTCAAAGGACGGGGCGCCTCAAAACGCCATTAAGGGTTGCTCCAATTGCAAAAATAATGCTCTCAATCGATTCCCCGGGTCCATATCTAACCTTCGCATTGGTAACCTCACGCGTGCCTTATATCCTTGAGACCATAAAAGGTTCCAAAGGACGGGGCGCCTCAAAACGCCTTTAAGGGTTGCTCCAATTGTAAAAATAATGGTCTCAATCGATTCCCCGGGTCCATATATAACCTCCGCATTGGTAACCTCACGCGTGCCTTATATCCTTAAGATCATAAAAGGTTCTCAAAGGACGGGGCGCCTCAAAACGCCTTTAAGGGTTGCTCCAATTGCAAAAATAATGGTCTCAATCGATTTCCCGGGTCCATATCTAACCTCCGCATTGGCAATCTTACGCGTGCCTTATATCCTTGAGACCATAAAAGGTTATCAAAGGACGGGCCGCCTCAAAACGCCCTTAACGGCTGTTCCAATTGCAAAAACAATGGTCTCAGTCGATTCCTCAGGTCCATATCTAACCTCCGCATTAGAAACCTCACGCGTGCCTCATATCCTTGAGACCATAAAAGGTTCTCAAAGGACTGGGCGCCTCAAAACGCCATTAAGGGTTGCTCCAATTGCAAACATAATGGTATCAATCGATTCCCCGGGTCCATATATAACCTCCGCATTGGCAACCTCACGCGTGCCTTATATCCTTAAGACCATAAAAGGTTCTCACAGGACGGGGCGCCTCAAAACGGCTTTAAGGGTTGCTCCAATTGCAAAAAAAAATAATGGTCTCAATCGATTCCACGGGTCGATATCTATCCTCCGCATTGGCAACGTCACGCGTGCCTTATATCTTTGAGACCATAAAAGGTTCTCAAAGGACAGGCCGCCTCAAAACGCCCTTAAGGGCTGTTCCAATTGCAAAAACAATGGTCTCAGTCGATTCCTCAGGCTCATATCTAACCTCCGCATTAGAAACCTCACGCGTGCCTCATATCCGTGAGACCATAAAAGGTTATCAAAGGACGGGGCGCCTCCAAACGCCTTTAAGGGTTGCTCCAATTGCAAAAATAATGGTCTCAATCGATTTCCCGCGTCCATATTTAGCCTCGGCATTGGCAACCTCACGCGTGCCTTATATCCTTGAGACCATAAAAGGTTCTCAAAGGACGGGGCGCCTCAAAACGCCCTTAACGGCTTTTCCAATTGCAAAAACAATGGTCTCAGTCGATTCCTCAGGTCCATATCTAACCTCTGCATTAGAAACCTCACGCGTGCCTCATATCCGTGAGACCAAAAAAGGTTCTCAAAGGACGGGGCGCCTCAAAACGCCTTTAAGGGTTGCTCAAATTTGCAAAAATAATGGTCTCAATCGATTCCCCGCGTCCATATTTAGCCTCGGCATTGGCAACCTCACGCGTGCCTTATATCCTTGAGACCATAAAAGGTTCTCAAAGGACGGGGCGCCTCAAAACGCCCTTAACGGCTGTTCCAATTGCAAAACCAATGGTCTCAGTCGATTCCTCAGGTCCATATCTAACTTCCGCATTGGCAATCTCACGCGTGCCTTATATCCTTGAGACCATTAAAGGTTCTCAAAGGACGGGGCGCCTCAAAACGCCCTTAACGGCTGTTCCAATTACAAAAACAATGGTCTCAGTCGATTCCTCAGGTCCATATCTAACCTCCGCATTAGAAACATCACGCGTGCCGCATATCCTGGAGACCATAAAAGGTTCTCAAAGTTCTAAAAAAGGTACGGGGCGCCTCAAAACGTCATTAAGGGTTACTCCAATTGCAAAAATAATGCTCTCAATCGATTCCACGGGTCCATATCTAACCTTCGCATTGGCAACCTCACGCGTGCCTTATATCCTTGAAACTATAAAAGGTTCTCAAAGGACGGGGCGCCTCAAAACGCCTTTAAGCGTTGCTCCAATTGCAAAAATAATGGTCTCAATCGATTCCCCGGGTCCATATCTAACCTCCGCATTGGCAACCTCACGCGTGCCTTATATCCTTAAGGCCATAAAAGGTTCTCAAAGGACGGGGCGCCTCAAAACGCCTTTAAGGGTTGCTCCAATTGCAAAAATAATAGTCTCAATCGATTCCCCGGGTCCATATCTAACCTTCTCATTGGCAATCTCACGCGTGCCTTATATCCTTGAGGCCATAAAAGGTTCTCAAAGGACGGGGCGCCTCAAAACGCCCTTAACGGCTGTTCCAATTGCAAAAACAATGGTCTCAGTCGATTCCTCAGGTCCATATCTAACCTTTGCATTAGAGACCTCACGCGTGCCTCATATCCTTGAGACCATAAAAGGTTCTCAAAGGACGGAGCGCCTCAACACGCCATTAAGGGTTGCTCCAAATGCCAAAATAATGCTCTCAATCGATTCCCCGGGTCCATATCTAACCTTCGCATTGGCAACCTCACGCGTGCCTTATATCCTTGAGACTATAAAAGGTTCTCAAAGGACCTCAAAACGCTTTTAAGGGTTGCTCCAATTGCAAAATTAATGGTCTCAATCGATTCCCCGGGTCCATATATATCCTCCGCATTGGCAACGTCACGCGTGCCTTATATCCTTGAGACCATTAAAGGTTCTCAAAGGACGGGGCGCCTCAAAACGCCCTTAAGGGCTGTTCCAATTGCAAAAACAATGGTCTCAGTCGATTCCTCAGGGTCATATCTAACCTCCGCATTAGAAACCTCACGCGTGCCTCATATCCGTGAGACCATAGAAGGTTATCAAAGGACGGGGCGCCTCAAAACGCCTTTAAGGGTTGCTCAAATTGCAAAAATAATGGTCTCAATCGATTCCCCGCGTCCATATTTAGCCTCGGCATTGGCAACCTCACGCGTGCCTTATATCCTTGAGACCATAAAAGGTTATCAAAGGACGGGGCGCCTCAAAACGCCCTTAACGGCTTTTCCAATTGCAAAAACAATGGTCTCAGTCGATTCCTCAGGTCCATATCTAACCTCCGCATTAGAAACCTCACGCGTGCCTCATATCTTTGAGACCATAAAAGGTTCTCAAAGGACGGGGCGCCTCAAAACGCCATTAATGGTTGCTCCAATTGCAAAAATAATGGTCTCAATCGATTCCCTGAGTCCATATCTAACCTCCGCATTGGCAATCTCACGCGTGCCTTAAATCCTTGAGACCATAAAAGGTTCTCAAAGGACGGGGCGCCTCAAAACGCCCTTAACGGCTGTTCCAATTGCAAAACCAATGGTCTCAGTCGATTCCTCAGGTCCATATCTAACCTCCGCATTAGAAACCTCACGCGTGCCTCATATCTTTGAGACCATAAAATGTTCTCAAAGGACGGGGCGCCTCAAAACGCCATTAAGGGTTGCTCCAATTGCAAAAATAATGGTCTCAATCGATTCCCCGGGTCCATATCTAACCTCCGCATTGGCAACGTCACGCGTGCCTTATATCCTTAAGACCATAAAAGGTTCTCAAAGGACGGGACGCCTCAAAACGCCTTTAAGGGTTGCTCCAATTGCAAAACTAATGGTCTCAATCGATTCCCCGGGTCCATATATAACCTCCGCATTGGCAACCTCACGCGTGCCTTATATCCTTGAGACCATAAAAGGTTCTCAAAGGACGGAGCGCCTCAAAACGCCTTTAAGGGTTGCTCCAATTGCAAAAATAATGGTCTCAATCGATTCCCTGGGTCCATATATAACCTCCGCATTGGTAATCTCACGCGTGCTTTATATCCTTGAGACCATAAAAGGTTCTCAAAGGACGGGGCGCCTCAAAACCCCCTTAACCGCTGTTCCAATTGCAAAAACAATGGTCTCAGTCGATTCCTCAGGTCCATGTCTAAACTCTGCATTAGAAACCTCACGCGTGCCTCATATCCTTGAGACCATAAAAGGTTCTCAAAGGACGGGGCGCCTCAAAACGCCTTTAAGGGTTGCTCCAATTGCGAAAATAATGGTCTCAATCAATTCCCCGGGTACATATCTAACCTCCGCATTGGCAATCTCACGCGTGCCTTATATCATTGAGACCATTAAAGGTTCTCAAAGGACGGGGCGCCTCGAAACGCCATTAACGGCTGTTCCAATTGCAAAAACAATGGTCTCAGTCGATTCCTCAGGTCCATACCTAACCTCCGCATTAGAAACATCACGCGTGCCTCATATCCTGGAGACCATAAAAGGTTATCAAAGGACGGGGCGCCTCAAAACGCATTAAGGGTTGCTCCAATTGCAAAAATAATGCTCTCAATCGATTCCCCGGGTCCATATCTAACCTTCGCATTGGCAACCTCACGCGTGCCTTATATCCTTGAGACTATAAAAGGTTCTCAAAGGACCTCAAAACGCCTTTAAGGGTTGCTCCAATTGCAAAAATAATGGTCTCAATCGATTCCCCGGGTCCATATATAACCTCCGCATTGGCAACCTCACGCGTGCCTTATATCCTTAAGACCATAAAAGGTTCTCAAAGGACGGAGCGCCTCAAAACGCCTTTAAGGGTTGCTCCAATTGCAAAAATAATGGTCTCAGTCGATTCCTCAGGTCCATATCTAACCTCCGCATTAGAAACCTCACGCGTGCCTCATATCCTTGAGACCATAAAAGGTTGTCAAAGGACTGGGCACCTCAAAACGCCATTAAGGGTTGCTCCAATTGCAAAAATAATGGTAACAATCGATTCCCCGGGTCCATATCTAACCTCCGCATTGGCAACCTCACGCGTGCCTTATATCCTTAAGACCATAAAAGGTTATCACAGGACGGGGCGCCTCAAAACGCCTTTAAGGTTTGCTCCAATTGCAAAAATAATGGTATCAATCGATTCCCTGGGTACATATCTAACCTCCGCATTGGCAACCTCACGCATGCCTTATATCCTTGAGGCCATAAAAGGTTCTCAAAGGACGGGGCGCCTCAAAACGCCCTTAAGTCCATATCTAACCTCCGCATTGGCAATCTCACGCGTGCCTTATATCCTTGAGACCATAAAAGGTTCTCAAAGGACGGGGCGCCTCAAAACGCCCTTAACGGCTGTTCTAATTGCAAAACCAATGGTCTCAGTCGATTCCTCAGGTCCATATCTAACCTCCGCATTAGAAACCTCACGCGTGCCTCATATCTTTGAGACCATAAAAGGTTATCAAAGGACGGGGCGCCATTATGGGTTGATCCAATTACAAAAATAATGATCTCAATCGATTCCCCGGGTCCATATCTAACCTTCTCATTGGCAATCTCACGCGTGCCTTATATCCTTGAGGCCATAAAAGGTTCTCAAAGGACGGGGCGCCTCAAAACGCCCTTAACGGCTGTTCCAATTGCAAAAACAATGGTCTCAGTCGATTCCTCAGGTCCATATCTAACCTCCGCATTAGAAACCTCACGCGTGCCTCATATCCTTGAGACTATAAAAGGTTCTCAAAGGACGGGGCGCCTCAAAACGCCATTAAGGGTTGCTCCAATTGCAAAAATAATGGTCTCAATCGATTCCCCGGGTCCATATCTAACCTTCGCATTGCCAACGTCACGCGTGCCTTATATCCTTGACACTATAAAAGGTTCTCAAAGGACCTCAAAACGCTTTTAAGGGTTGCTCCAATTGCAAAAATAATGGTCTCAATCGATTCCCCGGGTCCATATATATCCTTCGCATTGGCAACGTCACGCGTGCCTTATATCCTTGAGACCATTAAAGGTTATCAAAGGACGGGGCGCCTCAAAACGCCCTTAACGGCTGTTCCAATTGCAAAACCAATGGTCTCAGTCGATTCCTCAGGTCCATATCTAACCTCTGCATTAGAAACCTCACGCGTGCCTCATATCTTTGAGACCATAAACGGTTCTCAAAGGACGGGGCGCCTCAAAACGCCATTAAGGGTTGCTCCAATTGCAAAAATAATGGTCTCAATCGATTCCCCGGGTCCATATCTATCCTCCGCATTGGCAACGTCACGCGTGCCTTATATCCTTGAGACCATAAAAGGTTCTCAAAGGACGGGGCGCCTCAAAACGCCCTTAACGGCTGTTCCAATTGCAAAAACAATGATATCAGTCGATTCCTCAGGTCCATATCTAACCTCCGCATTAGAAACCTCACGCGTGCCTCATATCCTTGAGACCATAAAAGGTTCTCAAAGGACGGGGCGCCTCAAAACGCCTTTAAGGGTTGCTCCAATTGCGAAAATAATGGTCTCAATCGATTCCCCGGGTCCATATCTAACATCCGCATTGGCAATCTCACGCGTGCCTTATATCCTTGAGACCATTTTAAAGGTTCTCAAAGGACGGGGCGCCTCAAAACGCCCTTAACGGCTGTTCCAATTGCAAAAACAATGGTCTCAGTCGATTCCTCAGGCCCATACCTAACCTCCGCATTAGAAACATCACGCGTGCCTCATATCCAGGAGACCATAAAAGGTTCTCAAATGACGGGGCGCCACAAAACGCCATTAAGGGTTGCTCCAATTGCAAAAATAATGCTCTCAATCGATTCCCCGGGTCCATATCTAACCTTCGCATTGGCAACCTCACGCGTGCCTTATATCCTTGAGACTATAAAAGGTTCTCAAAGGACCTCAAAACGCCTTTAAGGGTTGCTCCAATTGCAAAAATAATGGTCTCAATCGATTCCCCGTGTCCATATATAACCTCCGCATTGGCAACCTCACGCGTGCCTTATATCCTTAAGACCATAAAAGGTTCTCAAAGGACGGGGCGCCTCAAAACGCCTTTAAGGGTTGCTCAAATTGCAAAAATAATGGTCTCAATCGATTTCCCGGGTCCATATCTAACCTCCGCGTTGGCAATCTTACGCGTGCCTTATATCCTTGAGACCATAAAAGGTTCTCAAAGGCCGGGCCGCCTCAAAACGCCCTTAAGGGCTGTTCCAATTGCAAAAACACTGGTCTCAGTCGATTCCTCACGTCCATATCTAACCTCCGCATTAGAAACCTCACGCGTGCCTCATATCTTTGAGACCATAAAAGGTGCTCAAAGGACGGGGCGCCTCAAAACGCCATTAAGGGTTGCTTCAATTGCAAAAATAATGGTCTCAATCGATTTTCCGGGTCCATATCTAACCTCCGCATTGGCAATCTTACGCGTGCCTTATATCCTTGAGACCATAAAAGGTTCTCAAAGGACGGGCCGCCTCAAAACGCCCTTAACGGCTGTTCCAATTGCAAAAACAATGGTCTCGGTCGATTCCTCAGGTCCATATCTAACCTCCGCATTAGAAACCTCACGCGTGCCTCATATCCTTGAGACCATAAAAAGTTCTCAAAGGACTGGGCACCTCAAAACGCCATTAAGGGTTGCTCCAATTGCAAAAATAATGGTATCAATCGATTCCCCGGGTCCATATCTAACCTCCGCATTGGCAACCTCACGCGTGCCTTATATCCTTAAGACCATAAAAGGTTCTCACAGGACGGAGCGCCTCAAAACGCCTTTAAGGGTTGCTCCAATTGCAAAACTAATGGTCTCAATCGATTCCCCGGGTCCATATATAACCTCCGCATTGGCAACCTCACGCGTGCCTTATATCCTTGAGACCATAAAAGGTTCTCAAAGGACGGAGCGCCTCAAAACGCCTTTAAGGGTTGCTCCAATTGCAAAAATAATGGTCTCAATCGATTCCCTGGGTCCATATATAACCTCCGCATTGGTAATCTCACGCGTGCTTTATATCCTTGAGACAATAAAAGGTTCTCAAAGGACGGGGCGCCTCAAAACCCCCTTAACCGCTGTTCCAATTGCAAAAACAATGGTCTCAGTCGATTCCTCAGGTCCATGTCTAAACTCTGCATTAGAAACCTCACGCGTGCCTCATATCCTTGAGACCATAAAAGGTTCTCAAAGGACGGGGCGCCTCAAAACGCCTTTAAGGGTTGCTCCAATTGCGAAAATAATGGTCTCAATCAATTCCCCGGGTACATATCTAACCTCCGCATTGGCAATCTCCCGCGTGCCTTATAACATTGAGACCATTAAAGGTTCTCAAAGGACGGGGCGCCTCGAAACGCCATTAACGGCTGTTCCAATTGCAAAAACAATGGTCTCAGTCGATTCCTCAGGTCCATACCTAACCTCCGCATTAGAAACATCACGCGTGCCTCATATCCTGGAGACCATAAAAGGTTATCAAAGGACGGGGCGCCTCAAAACGCATTAAGGGTTGCTCCAATTGCAAAAATAATGCTCTCAATCGATTCCCCGGGTCCATATCTAACCTTCGCATTGGCAACCTCACGCGTGCCTTATATCCTTGAGACTATAAAAGGTTCTCAAAGGACCTCAAAACGCCTTTAAGGGTTGCTCCAATTGCAAAAATAATGGTCTCAATTGATTCCCCGGGTCGATATATAACCTCCGCATTGGCAACCTCACGCGTGCCTTATATCCTTAAGACCATAAAAGGTTCTCAAAGGACGGGGCGCCTCAAAACGCCTTTAAGGGTTGCTCCAATTGCAAAAATAATGGTCTCAGTCGATTCCTCAGGTCCATATCTAACCTCCGCATTAGAAACCTCACGCGTGCCTCATATCCTTGAGACCATAAAAGGTTGTCAAAGGACTGGGCACCTCAAAACGCCATTAAGGGTTGCTCCAATTGCAAAAATAATGGTAACAATCGATTCCCCGGGTCCATATCTAACCTCCGCATTGGCAACCTCACGCGTGCCTTATATCCTTAAGACCATAAAAGGTTATCACAGGACGGGGCGCCTCAAAACGCCTTTAAGGTTTGCTCCAATTGCAAAAATAATGGTATCAATCGATTCCCTGGGTACATATCTAACCTCCGCATTGGCAACCTCACGCATGCCTTATATCCTTGAGGCCATAAAAGGTTCTCAAAGGACGGGGCGCCTCAAAACGCCCTTAAGTCCATATCTAACCTCCGCATTGGCAATCTCACGCGTGCCTTATATCCTTGAGACCATAAAAGGTTCTCAAAGGACGGGGCGCCTCAAAACGCCCTTAACGGCTGTTCTAATTGCAAAACCAATGGTCTCAGTCGATTCCTCAGGTCCATATCTAACCTCCGCATTAGAAACCTCACGCGTGCCTCATATCTTTGAGACCATAAAAGGTTATCAAAAGACGGGGCGCCATTAAGGGTTGATCCAATTACAAAAATAATGATCTCAATCGATTCCCCGGGTCCATATCTAACCTTCTCATTGGCAATCTCACGCGTGCCTTATATCCTTGAGGCCATAAAAGGTTCTCAAAGGACGGGGCGCCTCAAAACGCCCTTAACGGCTGTTCCAATTGCAAAAACAATGGTCTCAGTCGATTCCTCAGGTCCATATCTAACCTCCGCATTAGAAACCTCACGCGTGCCTCATATCCTTGAGACTATAAAAGGTTCTCAAAGGACGGGGCGCCTCAAAACGCCATTAAGGGTTGCTCCAATTGCAAAAATAATGGTCTCAATCGATTCCCCGGGTCCATATCTAACCTTCGCATTGGCAACGTCACGCGTGCCTTATATCCTTGACACTATAAAAGGTTCTCAAAGGACCTCAAAACGCTTTTAAGAGTTGCTCCAATTGCAAAAATAATGGTCTCAATCGATTCCCCGGGTCCATATATATCCTTCGCATTGGCAACGTCACGCGTGCCTTATATCCTTGAGACCATTAAAGGTTATCAAAGGACGGGGCGCCTCAAAACGCCCTTAACGGCTGTTCCAATTGCAAAACCAATGGTCTCAGTCGATTCCTCAGGTCCATATCTAACCTCTGCATTAGAAACCTCACGCGTGCCTCATATCTTTGAGACCATAAACGGTTCTCAAAGGACGGGGCGCCTCAAAACGCCATTAAAGGTTGCTCCAATTGCAAAAATAATGGTCTCAATCGATTCCCCGGGTCCATATCTATCCTCCGCATTGGCAACGTCACGCGTGCCTTATATCCTTGAGACCATAAAAGGTTCTCAAAGGACGGGGCGCCTCAAAACGCCCTTAACGGCTGTTCCAATTGCAAAAACAATGATATCAGTCGATTCCTCAGGTCCATATCTAACCTCCGCATTAGAAACCTCACGCGTGCCTCATATCCTTGAGACCATAAAAGGTTCTCAAAGGACGGGGCGCCTCAAAACGCCTTTAAGGGTTGCTCCAATTGCGAAAATAATGGTCTCAAACGATTCCCCGGGTCCATATCTAACATCCGCATTGGCAATCTCACGCGTGCCTTATATCCTTGAGACCATTTTAAAGGTTCTCAAAGGACGGGGCGCCTCAAAACGCCCTTAACGGCTGTTCCAATTGCAAAAACAATGGTCTCAGTCGATTCCTCAGGCCCATACCTAACCTCCGCATTAGAAACATCACGCGTGCCTCATATCCAGGAGACCATAAAAGGTTCTCAAATGACGGGGCGCCACAAAACGCCATTAAGGGTTGATCCAATTGCAAAAATAATGCTCTCAATCGATTCCCCGGGTCCATATCTAACCTTCGCATTGGCAACCTCACGCGTGCCTTATATCCTTGAGACTATAAAAGGTTCTCAAAGGACCTCAAAACGCCTTTAAGGGTTGCTCCAATTGCAAAAATAATGGTCTCAATCGATTCCCCGTGTCCATATATAACCTCCGCATTGGCAACCTCACGCGTGCCTTATATCCTTAAGACCATAAAAGGTTCTCAAAGGACGGGGCGCCTCAAAACGCCTTTAAGGGTTGCTCAAATTGCAAAAATAATGGTCTCAATCGATTTCCCGGGTCCATATCTAACCTCCGCATTGGCAATCTTACGCGTGCCTTATATCCTTGAGACCATAAAAGGTTCTCAAAGGCCGGGCCGCCTCAAAACGCCCTTAAGGGCTGTTCCAATTGCAAAAACACTGGTCTCAGTCGATTCCCCACGTCCATATCTAACCTCCGCATTAGAAACCTCACGCGTGCCTCATATCTTTGAGACCATAAAAGGTGCTCAAAGGACGGGGCGCCTCAAAACGCCATTAAGGGTTGCTCCAATTGCAAAAAATAATGGTCTCAATCGATTTTCCGGGTCCATATCTAACCTCCGCATTGGCAATCTTACGCGTGCCTTATATCCTTGAGACCATAAAAGGTTCTCAAAGGACGGGCCGCCTCAAAACGCCCTTAACGGCTGTTCCAATTGCAAAAACAATGGTCTCAGTCGATTCCTCAGGTCCATATCTAACCTCCGCATTAGAAACCTCACGCGTGCCTCATATCCTTGAGACCATAAAAGGTTCTCAAATGACTGGGCACCTCAAAACGCCATTAAGGGTTGCTCCAATTGCAAAAATAATGGTATCAATCGATTACCCGGGTCCATATCTAACCTCCGCATTGGCAACCTCACGCGTGCCTTATATCCTTAAGACCATAAAAGGTTCTCACAGGACGGAGCGCCTCAAAACGCCTTTAAGGGTTGCTCCAATTGCAAAAATAATGGTCTCAATCGATTCCCCGGGTCCATATATATCCTACGCATTGGCAATGTCACGCGTGCCTTATATCCTTGAGACCATAAAAGGTTCTCAAAGGACGGGGCGCCTCAAAACGCCCTTAAGGGCTGTTCCAATTGCAAAAACAATGGTCTCAGTCGATTCCTCAGGCTCATATCTAACCTCCGCATTATAAACCTCACGCGTGCCTCATATCCGTGAGACCATAAACGGTTATCGAAGGACGGGGCGCCTCAAAACGCCTTTAAGGGTTGCTCCAATTGCAAAAATAATGGTCTCAATCGATTCCCCGCGTCCATATTTAACCTCGGCATTGGCAACCTCACGCGTGCCTTATATCCTTGAGACCATAAAAGGTTCTCAAAGGACGGGGCGCCTCAAAACGCCCTTAACGGCTTTTCCAATTGCAAAAACAATGGTCTCAGTCGATTCCTCAGGTCCATATCTAACCTCCGCATTAGAAACCTCACGCGTGCCTCATATCTTTGAGACCATAAAAGGTGCTCAAAGGACGGGGCGCCTCAAAACGCCATTAAGGGTTGCTCCAATTGCAAAAATAATGGTCTCAATCGATTCCCTGTGTCCATATCTAACCTCCGCATTGGCAATATCACGCGTGCCTTATATCCTTGAGACCATAAGAAGTTCTCAAAGGACGGGGCTCCTCAAAACGCCCTTAACGGCTGTTCCAATTGCAAAACCAATGGTTTCAGTCGATTCCTCAGGTCCATATCTAACCTTCGCATTAGAAACCTCACGCGTGCCTCATATCTTTGAGACCATAAAAGGTTCTCAAAGGACGGGGCGCCTCAAAACGCCATTAAGGGTTGCTCCAATTGCAAAATAAATGGTCTCAATCGATTCCCCGGGTCCATATCTATCCTCCGCATTGACAATCTCACGCGTGCCTTATATCCTTGAGACCATAAAAGGTTCTCAAAGGACGGGGCGCCTCAAAACGCCTTGAATCGATTGAGAATCGATTGAGACCATTATTTTTGCAATTGGAGCAACCCTTAAGGTTGCTCCAATTGCAAAAATAATGGTCTCAATCGATTCCCCGGGTCCATATATAACCTCTGCATTGGCAACCTCACGCGTGCCTTATATCCTTGAGACCATAAAAGGTTCTCAAAGGACGGAGCGTCTCAAAACGCCTTTAAGGGTTGCTCCAATTGCAAAAATAATGGTCTCAATCGATTCCCTGGGTCCATATATAACCTCCGCATTGGCAATCTCACGCGTGCTTTATATCCTTGAGACCAT
Source organism: Chirona hameri (assembly GCA_036785665.1). Taxonomy (NCBI): domain Eukaryota; kingdom Metazoa; phylum Arthropoda; class Thecostraca; order Balanomorpha; family Balanidae; genus Chirona; species Chirona hameri. The sequence goes on along the minus strand of JAXIVJ010004367.1, from coordinate 32,476 downwards.
AAAAGGTTCTCAAAGGACGGGGCGCCTCAAAACCCCCTTAACCGCTGTTCAAATTGCAAAAACAATGGTCTCAGTCGATTCCTCAGGTCCATGTCTAACCTCTTCATTAGAAACCTCACGCGTGCCTCATATCCTTGAGACCATAAAAGGTTCTCAAATGACGGGGCGCCTCAAAACGCCTTTAAAGGTTGCTCCAATTGCGAAAATAATGGTCTCAATCGATTCCCCGGGTCCATATCTAACCTCCGCATTGGCAATCTCACGCGTGCCTTATATCCTTGAGACCATTAAAGGTTCTCAAAGGACGGGGCGCCTCAAAACGCCCTTAACGGCTGTTCCAATTGCAAAAACAATGGTCTCAGTCGATTCCTCAGGTCCATACCTAACCTCCGCATTAGAAACATCACGCGTGCCTCATATCCTGGAGACCATAGAAGGTTCTCAAAGGACGGGGCGCCTCAAAACGCCCTTAACGGCTGTTCCAATTGCAAAACCAATGGTCTCAGTCGATTCCTCAGGTCCATATCTAACCTCTGCATTAGATACCTCACGCGTGTCTCATATCTTTGAGACCATAAAAGGTTCTCGAAGGACGGGGCGCCTCAAAAGGCCATTAAGGGTTGCTCCAATTGCAAAAATAATGGTCTCAATCGATTCCCCGGGTCCATATCTATCCTCGGCATTGGCAACGTCACGCGTGCCTTATATCCTTGAGACCATAAAAGGTTCTCAAAGGACGGGGCGCCTCAAAAGGCCCTTAACGGCTGTTCCAATTGCGAAAATAATGGTCTCAGTCGATTCCTCAGGTCCATATCTAACCTCCGCGTTGGCAATCTCACGCGTGCCTTATATCCTTGAGACCATTAAAGGTTCTCAAACGACGGGACGCCTCAAAACGCCCTTAACGGCTGTTCCGATTGCAAAAACAATGGTCTCAGTCGATTCCTCAGGTCAATATCTAACCTCCGCATTATAAACCTCACGCGTGCCTCATATCCTTGAGACCATAAAAGGTTCTCAAAGGACTGGGCACCTCAAAACGCCATTAAGGGTTGCTCCAATTGCAAAAATAATGGTATCAATCGATTCCCCGGGTCCATATCTAACCTCCGCATTGGCAACCTCACGCGTGCCTTATATCCTTAGGACTATAAAAGGTTCTCACAGGACGGGGCGCCTCAAAACGCCTTTAAGGGTTGCTCCAATTGCAAAAATAATGGTCTCAATCGATTCCCCGGGTCCATATATATCCTCCGCATTGGCAACGTCACGCGTGCCTTATATCCTTGAGACCATAAAAGGTTCTCAAAGGACGGGGCGCCTCAAAACGCCCTTAAGGGCTGTTCCAATTGCAAAAACAATGGTCTCAGTCGATTCCTCAGGCTCATATCTAACCTCCGCATTAGAAACCTCACGCGTGCCTCATATCCGTGAGACCATAAAAGGTTATCGAAGGACGGGGCGCCTCAAAACGCCTTTAAGGGTTGCTCCAATTGCAAAAATAATGGTCTCAATCGATTCCCCGCGTCCATATTTAACCTCGGCATTGGCAACCTCACGCGTGCCTTATATCCTTGAGACCATAAAAGGTTCTCAAAGGACGGGGCGCCTCAAAACGCCCTTAACGGCTTTTCCAATTGCAAAACCAATGATCTCAGTCGATTCCTCAGGTCCAAATCTAACCTTCGCATTAGAAACCTCACGCGTGCCTCATATCTTTGAGACCATAAAAGGTTCTCAAAGGACGGGGCGCCTCAAAACGCCATTAAGGGTTGCTCCAATTGCAAAAATAATGGTCTCAATCGATTCCCCTGGTCCATATATATCCTCCGCATTGACAATCTCACGCGTGCCTTATATCCTTGAGACCATAAAAGGTTCTCAAAGGACGGGGCGCCTCAAAACGCCTTTAAGGGTTACTCCAATTGCAAAAATAATGGTCTCAATCGATTCCCCGGGTCCATATATAACCTCCGCATTGGCAACCTCGAGCGTGCCTTATATCCTTGAGACCATAAAAGGTTCTCAAAGGACTGAGCGTCTCAAAACGCCTTTAAGGGTTGCTCCAATTGCAAATATAATGGTCTCAATCGATTCCCTGGGTCCATATATAACCTCCGCATTGGCAATCTCACGCGTGCTTTATATCCTTGAGACCATAAAAGGTTCTCAAAGGACGGGGCGCCTCAAAACCCCCTTAACCGCTGTTCAAATTGCAAAAACAATGGTCTCAGTCGATTCCTCAGGTCCATGTCTAACCTCTTCATTAGAAACCTCACGCGTGCCTCATATCCTTGAGACTATAAAAGGTTCTCAAAGGACCTCAAAACGCCTTTAAGGGTTGCTCCAATTGCAAAAATAATGGTCTCAATCGATTCCCCGGGTCCATATATAACCTCCGCATTGCCAACCTCACGTGTGCCTTATATCCTTAAGACCATAAAAGGTTCTCAAATGACGGGGCGCCTCAAAACGCCTTTAAGGTTTGCTCCAATTGCAAAAATAATGGTCTCAATCGATTTCCCGGGTCCATATCTAACCTCCGCATTGGCAATCTTACGCGTGCCTTATATCCTTGAGACCATAAAAGGTTCTCAAAGGACGGGCCGCCTTAAAACGCCCTCAACGGCTGTTCCAATTGCAAAAACAATGGTCTCAGTCGATTCCTCAGGTCCATATCTAACCTCCGCTTTATAAACCTCACGCGTGCCTAATACCCTTGAGACCATAAAAGGTTCTCAAAGGACTGGGCACCTCAAAACGCCATTAAGGGTTGCTCCAATTGCAAAAATAATGGTATCAATCGATTCCCCGGGTCCATATCTAACCTCCACATTGGCAACCTCACGCGTGCCTTATATCCTTAAGACCATAAAAGGTTCTCACAGGACGGGGCGCCTCAAAACGCCTTTAAGGTTTGCTCCAATTGCAAAAATAATGGTCTCAATCGATTCCTAAGGCTCATATATAACCTCCGCATTAGAAACCTCACGCGTGCCTCATATCCGTGAGACCATAAAAGGTTATCAAAGGACGGGGCGCCTCAAAACGCCTTTAAGGGTTGCTCCAATTGCATAAATAATGGTCTCAATCGATTCCCCGCGTCCATATTTAGCCTCGGCATTGGCAACCTCACGCGTGCCTTATATCCTTGAGACCATAAAAGGTTCTCAAAGGACGGGGCGCCTCAAAACGCCCTTAACGGCTTTTCCAATTGCATAAAACAATGGTCTCAGTCGATTCCTCAGGTCCATATCTAACCTCCGCATTATAAACCTCACGCGTGCCTCATATCTTTGAGACCATTAAAGGTTCTCAAAGGACGGGGCGCCTCAAAACGCCATTAAGGGTTGCTCCAATTGCAAAAATAATGGTCTCAATCGATTCCCCGGGTCCATATCTAACCTTCGCATGGGCAACCTCACGCGTGCCTTATATCCTTGAGACTATACAAGGTTCTCAAAGGACCTCAAAACGCCTTTAAGGGTTGCTCTAATTGCAAAAATAATGGTCTCAATCGATTCCCCGGGTCCATATATAACCTCCGCATTGGCAAACTCACGCGTGCCTTATATCCTTAAGACCATAAACGGTTCTCAGAGGACGGGGCGCCTCAAAACGCCTTTAAGGGTTGCTCCAATTGCAAAAATAATGGTCTCAATCGATTCCCCGGGTCCATATATATCCTCCGCATTGGCAACGTCACGCGTGCCTTATATCCTTGAGACCATTAAAGGTTCTCAAAGGACGGGGCGCCTTAAAAATGCCTTTAAGGGTTGCTCCAATTGCAAAAATAATGGTCTCAATCGATTCCCTGGGTCCATATATAACCTCCGCATTGGCAATCTCACGCGTGCTTTATATCCTTGAGACCATAAAAGGTTCTCAAAGGAGGGGGCGCCTCAAAACCCCCTTAACCGCTGTTACAATTGCAAAAACAATGGTCTCAGTCGATTCCTCAGGTCCATGTCTAACCTCTGCATTAGAAACCTCACGCGTGCCTCATATCCTTAAGACCATAAAAGGTTCTCAAAGGACGGGGCGCCTCAAAACGCCTTTAAGGGTTGCTCCAATTGCGAAAATAATGGTCTCAATCGATTCCCCGGGTCCATATCTAACCTCCGCATTGGCAATCTCACCCGTGCCTTATATCCTTGAGACCATTAAAGGTTCTCAAAGGACGGGGCGCCTCAAAACGCCCTTAACGGCTGTTCCAATTGCAAAAACAATGGTATCAGTCGATTCCTCAGGTCCATACCTAACCTCCGCATTAGAAACATCACGCGTGCCTCATATCCTGGAGACCATAAAAGGTTATCAAAGGACGGGGCGCCTCAAAACGCCCTTAACGGCTGTTCCAATTGCAAAACCAATGGTCTCATTCGATTCCTCAGGTCCATATCTAACCTCTGCATTAGAAACCTCACGCGTGCCTCATATCTTTGAGACCATAAAATGTTCTCAAAGGACGGGGCGCCTCAAAACGCCATTAAGAGTTGCTCCAATTGCAAAAATAATGGTCTCAATCGATTCCTCGGGTCCATATCTATCCTCCGCATTGGCAACGTCACGCGTGCCTTATATCCTTCAGACCATAGAAGGTTCTCAAAGGACGGGACGCCTCAAAACGCCCTTAACGGCTGTTCCAATTGCAAAAACAATGATATCAGTCGATTCCTCAGGTCCATATCTAACCTCCGCATTAAAAACTTCACGCGTGCCTCATATCCTTGAGACCATAAAAGGTTCTCAAAGGACGGGGCGCCTCAAAACGCCTTTAAGGGTTGCTCCAATTGCGAAAATAATGGTCTCAATCGATTCCCCGAGTCCATATCTAACCTCCGCATTGGCAATCTAACGCGTGCCTTATATCCTTGAGACCATTAAAGGTTCTCAAAGGACGGGGCGCCTCAAAACGCCCTTAACGGCTGTTCCAATTGCAAAAACAATGGTCTCAGTCGATTCCTCAGGTCTATACCTAACCTCCGCATTAGAAACATCAAGCGTGCCTCATATCCAGGAGACCATAAAAGGTTCTCAAAGGACGGGGCGCCTCAAAACGCCATTAAGGGTTGCTCCAATTGCAAAAATAATGCTCTCAATCGATTCCCCGGGTCCATATCTAACCTTCGCATTGGCAACCTCACGCGTGCCTTATATCCTTGAGACTATAAAAGGTTCTCAAAGGACCTCAAAACGCCTTTAAGGGTTGCTCCAATTGCAAAAATAATGGTCTCAATCGATTCCCCGGGTCCATATATAACCTCCGCATTGGCAACCTCACGCGTGCCTTATATCCTTAAGACCATAAAAGGTTCTCAAAGGACGGGGCGCCTCAAAACGCCTTTAAGGGTTGCTCCAATTGCAAAAATAATGGTCTCAATCGATTTCCCGGGTCCATATCTAACCTCTGCATTGGCAATCTTACGCGTGCCTTATATCCTTGAGACCATAAAAGGTTCTCAAAGGGCAGGCCGCCTCAAAACGCCCTTAACGGCTGTTCCAATTGCAAAAACAATGGTCTCAGTCGATTCCTCAGGTCCATATCTAACCTCCGCATTAGAAACCTCACGCGTGCCTCATATCCTTGAGACCATAAAAGGTTCTCAAAGGACTGGTCACCTCAAAACGACATTAAGGGTTGCTCCAATTGCAAAAATAATGATATCAATCGATTCCCCGGGTCCATATCTAACCTCCGCATTGGCAACCTCACGCGTGCCTTATATCCTTAAGACCATAAAAGGTTCTCACAGGACGGGGCGCCCCAAAACGCCTTTAAGGTTTGCTCCAATTGCAAAAAATAATGGTCTCAATCGATTCCTCAGGGTCATATCTAACCTCCGCATTAGAAACCTCACGCGTGCCTCATATCCTTGAGACCATAAAAGGTTCTCAAAGGACTGGGCACCTCAAAACGCCATTAAGGGTTGCTCCAATTGCAAAAATAATGGTATCAATCGATTCCCCGGGTCCATATCTAACGTCCGCATTGGCAACCTCACGCGTGCCTTATATCCTTAAGACCATAAAAGGTTCTCACAGGGCGGGGCGCCTCAAAACGCCTTTAAGGTTTGCTCCAATTGCAAAAAAAAATAATGGTCTCAATCGATTCCTCAGGGTCATATCTAACCTCCGCATTAGAAACCTCAGGCGTGCCTCATATCCGTGAGACCATAAAAGGTTATCAAAGGACGGGGCGCCTCAAAACGCCTTTAAGGGTTGCTCCAATTGCAAAAATAATGGTCTCAATCGATTCCCCGCGTCCATATTTAGCCTCGGCATTGGCAACCTCACGCGTGCCTTATATCATTGAGACTATAAAAGGTTCTCAAAGGACGGGGGGCCTCAAAACGCCCTTAACGGCTTTTCCAATTGCAAAAACAATGGTCTCAGTCGATTCCTCAGGTCCATATCTAACCTCCGCATTAGAAACCTCACGCGTGCCTCATATCTTTGAGACCATAAAAGGTTATCAAAGGACGGGGCGCCTCAAAACGCCATTAAGGGTTGCTCCAATTGCAAAAATAATGGTCTCAATCGATTCCCTGTGTCCATATCTAACCTCCGCATTGGCAATCTTACGCGTGCCTTATATCCTTGAGACCATAAAAGGTTCTCAAAGGACGGAGCGCCTCAAAATGCCTTTAAGGGTTGCTCCAATTGCAAAAATAATGGTCTCAATCGATTCCCTGGGTCCATATATAACCTCCGCATTGGCAATCTCACGCGTGCTTTATAACCTTGAGACCATAAAAAATTATCAAAGGACGGGCGCCTCAAAACCCCCTTAACCGCTGTTCCAATTGCAAAACAATGGTCTCAGTCGATTCCTCAGGTCCATGTCTAACCTCTGCATTAGAAACCTCACGCGTGCCTCATATCCTTGAGACCATAAAAGGTTCTCAAAGGACGGGGCGCCTCAAAACGCCTTTAAGGGTTGCTCCAATTGCGAAAATAATGGTCTCAATCGATTCCTCGGGTCCATATCTAACCTCCTCATTGGCAATCTCACGCGTGCCTTATATCCTTGAGACCATTAAAGGTTCTCAAAGCACGGGGCGCCTCAAAACGCCCTTAACGGCTGTTCCAATTGCAAAACCAATGGTCTCAGTCGATTCCACAGGTCCATACCTAACCTCCGCATTAGAAACATCACGCGTGCCTCATATCCTGGAGACCATAAAAGGTTCTCAAATGACGGGGCGCCTCAAAACACCATTAACGATAGCTCCAATTGCAAAAATAATGCTCTCAATCGATTCCCCGGGTCCATATCTAACCTTCGCATTGGCAACCTCACGCGTGCCTTATATCCTTGAGACTATAAAACGTTCTCAAAGGACCTCAAAACGCCTTTAAGGGTTGCTCCAATCGCAAAAATAATGGTCTCAATCGATTCCCCGGGTCCATATATAACCTCCGCATTGGCAACCTTACGCGTGCCTTATATCCTTAAGACCATAAAAGGTTCTTAAAGGACGGGGCGCCTCAAAACGCCTGTAAGGGTTGCTCCAATTGCAAAAATAATGGTCTCAATCGATTTCCCGGGTCCATATCTAACCTCGGCACTGGCAATCTTACGCGTTACTTATATCCTTGAGACCATAAAAGGTTCTCAAAGGACGGGCCGCCTCAAAACGCCCTTAACGGCTGTTCCAATTGCAAAAACAATGGTCTCTAGTCGATTCCTCAGGTCCATATCTAACCTCCGCATTAGAAACCTCACGCGTGCCTCATATCCTTGAGACCATAAAAGGTTATCAAAGTACTGGGCACCTCAAAACGCCATTAAGGGTTGCTCCAATTGCAAAAATAATGGTATCAATCGATTCCCCGGGTCCATATCTAACCTCCGCATTCGCAACCTCACGCGTGCCTTATATCATTAAGACCATAAAAGGTTCTCACAGGACGGGGCGCCTCAAAACGCCTTTAAGGGTTGCTCCAATTGCAAAAATAATGGTATCAATCGATTCCCTGGGTACATATCTAACCTCCGCATTGGCAACCTCACGCGTGCCTTATATCCTTGATACCATAAAAGGTTCTCAAAGGACGGGGCGCCTCAAAACGCCCTTAAGTCCATATCTAACCTCCGCATTGGCAATCTCACGCGTGCCTTATATCCTTGAGACCATAAAAGGTTCTCAAAGGACAGGGCGCCTCAAAACGCCCTTTACGGCTGTTCTAATTGCAAAACCAATGGTCTCAGTCGATTCATCAGGTCCATATCTAACCTCCGCATTAGAAACCTCACGCGTGCCTCATATCTTTGAGACCATAAAAGGTTCTCAAAGGACGGGGCGCCATTAAGGGTTGCTCCAATTACAAAAATAATGATCTCAATCGATTCCCTGTGTCCATATATAACCTCCGCATTGGCAATATCACGCGTGCCTTATATCTTTGAGACCATAAAAGGTTCTCAAAGGACGGGGCGCCTCAGAACGCCCTTAACGGCTGTTCCAATTGCAAAACCAATGGTCTCAGTCGATTCCTCAGGTCCATATCTAACCTCCGCATTAGAAACCTCACGCGTGCCTCATATCTTTGAGACCATAAAAGGTTCTCAAAGGACGGGGCGCCTCAAAACGCCAGTAAGGGTTACTCCAATTGCAAAAATAATGGTCTCAATCGATTCCCCCGGTCCATATCCAACCTCCTCATTGGCAATCTCACGCGTGCCTTATATCCTTGAGGCCATAAAAGGTTCTCAAAGGACGGGCGCCTCAAAACGCCCTTAACGGCTGTTCCAATTGCAAAAACAATGGTCTCAGTCGATTCCTCAGGTCCATATCTAACCTCCGCATTAGAAACTTCACGCGTGCCTCATATCCTTGAGACCATAAAAGGTTCTCAAAGACGGGGCGCCTCAAAACGCATTTAAGGGTTGCTCCAATTGCAAAAATAATGGTCTCAATCGATTCCCCGGGTCCATATATAACCTCTGCATTGGCAACCTCACGCGTGCCTTATATCCTTGAGACCATAAAAGGTTCTCAAAGGACGGAGCGCCTCAAAACGCCTTTAAGGGGTGCTCCAATTGCAAAAATAATGGTCTCAATCGATTCCCTGGGTCCATATCTAACCTCCGCATTGGCAATCTCACGCGTGCCTTATATCCTTGAGACCATAAAAGGTTCTCAAAGGACGGGGCGCCTCAAAACGCCCTTAACGGCTGTTCCAATTGCAAAAACAATGGTCTCAGTCGATTCCTCAGGTCCATATCTAACCTCTGCATTAGAAACCTCACGCGTGCCTCATATCTTTGAGACCATAAAAGGTTCTCAAAGGACGGGGCGCCTCAAAACGCCATTAAGGGTTGCTCCAATTGCAAAAATAATGGTCTCAATCGATTCCCCGGGTCCATATCTAACCTTCGCATTGGCAACGTCGCGCGTGCCTTATATCCTTGAGACCATAAAAGGTTCTCAAAGGACGGGGCGCTTCAAAACGCCCTTAAGGGCTGTTCCAATTGCAAAAACAATGGTCTCAGTCGATTCCTCAGGCTCATATCTAACCTCCGCATTAGAAACCTCACGCGTGCCTCATATCCGTGAGACCATAAAAGGTTCTCAAAGGACGGGGCGCCTCAAAACGCCTTTAAGGGTTGCTCCAATTGCAAAAATAATGGTCTCAATCGATTCCCCGCGTCCATATTTAGCCTCGGCATTGGCAACCTCACGCGTGCCTTATATCCTTGAGACCATAAAAGGTTCTCAAAGGACGGGGCGCCTCAAAACGCCCTTAACGGCTTTTCCAATTGCAAAAACAATGGTCTCAGTCGATTCCTCAGGTCCATATCTAACCTCCGCATTGGCAACCTCACGCGTGCCTTATATCCTTGAGACCATAAAAGGTTCTCAAAGGACGGGGCGCCTCAAAACGCCTTAAGGGGTTGCTCCAATTGCAAAAATAATGGTCTCAATTGATTCCCTGTGTCCATATCTAACCTCTGCATTGGCAACCTCACGCGTGCCTTATATCCTTGAAACCATAAAATGTTCTCAAAGGACGGGGCGCCTCAAAACGCCCTTAATGGTTGCTCCAATTGCTCCAAATCGACTGAGACCATTGTTTTTGCAATTATAACAGCCGTTAAGGGCGTTTTGAGGCGCCCCGTCCTTTGAGAACCTTTGATGGTCTCAAGGATATGAGGCACGCGTGAGGTTTCTAATGCGGAGGTTAGATATGGACCTGAGGAATCGACTGATACCTTTGTTTTTGCAATTGGAACAGCCGTTAAGGGCGTTTTGAGGCGCCCCGTCCTTTGAGAACCTTTTATGGTCTCAAGGATATAAGGCACGCGTGAGGTTGCCAATGCGGAGGTTAGATATGGCCCCGGAGAATCGATTGAGATCATTATTTTTGCAATTGGAGCAACCCTTAACACGCGCCCTGGAGGGGGGGGGGCGAAATCCGCCCACCCCTCCGGTTTTTCGAGGATAGCGCAAAAACGGCGGCGAGCAGAGCCGCCGTTTTTTGTATAGCTGTTAAGAAATGAACTTCCCGCATTATGTAAAATTCTTGGCCTCAGGTCATCTCAGGTCAGGTCACGAGACCAGGTCACGTGATGACCTCAACTCCAAAACGTTTGCAGTAGTACCACAGCCACAGTTTTACGCCGATTGGTTTCAATCTTGCAGGACTTCATAAGGTCATAGATACCAACAATTTGATTATCTCGGATTTCTAATATCGGTGACCTAAGGTCAGGTCAATTTTGTGATCGCCAACACTGATTTATCAATAACTATCGGCATAATGAAGATAGAGAAGAGTAAATGGTACCAATATGTTTGTCTCGTCGAGACACGTCTCCCAATATGCAACATGACCAACTTGGGTCACCACTTGACCTTGACCTGAGGTCAAATTTATAAGTTGACCTAACCCGGTCACCATGAATATGATTCGAAGCGCCTTGACAATACACACGCGATGGCGTTAACATTATTGATTTATCTTTATTAGGTAAAAGGTTATTGGGGGAAAACAGTTTTGAAAACAAAATCACCTTTTTGACATTCGATGACCTCTGGAGCCTAAACTATTGACCTGAGCTCAAATCTGAGGACACCTATGTCGATTGCATTTTGCAATGACTTTCGATTGCTTTTTTCCGTTTGCTGCTAACTATCATAGTTCCCGAGATATTTGGGGGTGTTCGAACCGAAGTCTTGAAAACTTGCAAATCTGACCCTTGATGACCTCTGGTGACCTCAATATTGACCTAAAAAAAAATGAACGAAATACTTTCGAAAGAGCTTGTCTCGAGCTATCTAACGTCGTTTCCCGCTTGTCGCTACGTTGCGTGGTTTTCGAGATCATAGGGGGGGGCGGAATCCGCCCCCCTCCAGGGCGCGTAATTATCAGAGGCCCTCCAGGGCGCGTGTTAAAGGCGTTTTGAGGCGCCCCGTCCTTTGAGAACCCTTTATGGTCTCAAGGATATGAGGCACGCGTGAGGTTTATAATGCGGAGGTTAGATATGGACCTGAGGAATCGACTGAGACCATTGTTTTTGCAATTGGAACAGCCGTTAAGGGCGTTTTGAGGCGCCCCGTCCTTTGAGAACCTTTTATGGTCACAAGGATATAAGGCACGCGTGAGGTTGCCAATGCGGAGGTTAGATATGTACCCGGGGAATCGATTGAGACCATTATTTTTGCAATTGGAGCAACCCTTAAAGGCGTTTTGAGGCGCCCTGTGCTTTGAGAACCTTTTATGGTCTCAAGGATATGAGGCACGCGTGAGGTTTCTAATGCGGAGGTTAGATATGGACCTGAGGAATTGACTGAGACCATTGCTTTTGCAATTGGAACAGCCGTTAAGGGCGTTTTGAGGCGCCCCGTCCTTTGAGAACCTTTTATGGTCTCAAGGATATAAGGCACGCGTGAGGTTGCCAATGCGGAGGTTAGATATGGACCCGGGGAATCGATTGAGACCATTATTTTTGCAATTGGAGCAACCCTTAAAGGGGTTTTGAGGCGCCCGTCCTTTGAGAACCTTTTATGGTCTCAAGGATATAAGGCACGCGTGAGGTTTCTAATGCGGAGGTTAGATATGGACCTGAGGAATCGACTGAGCCCATTGTTTTTGCAATTGGAACAGCCGTTAAGGGCGTTTTGAGGCGCCCCGTCCTTTGAGAAACTTGTATGGTCTCAAGGATATAAGGCACGCGTGAGTTTGCCAATGCGGAGGTTAGATATGGACCCGGGGAATCGATTGAGACTATTATTTTTGCAATTGGAGCAACCCTTAAAGGCGTTTTGAGGCGCCCCGTCCTTTGAGAACCTTTTATGGTCTCAAGGATATAAGGCACGCGTGAAGTTGCCAATGCGGAGGTTAGATATGGACCCGGGGAATCGATTGAGACCATTATTTTTGCAATTGGAGCAATTCTTAAAGGCGTTTTGAGGCGCCCCGTCCTTTGACCTTGAAAATGACCTTGAAGATGACCTTGAATGTCAAAATAAATGTTATTTTCGTGATCAGCGTGCCCCAATTGACCTGTAACCAGATTTTGAAGCGAATCGCTACTGGACGCTGAATTCGAATCCGAATCCGACGCTAACTTCACGGACATCAATATGCTGAGTCTCCCGAAAGTTGATATCAGGCTGGTACGATGTCACGAGCTAAGTCCACCCAATTGATACAGATTCTCACGATAATCCGGTCGCCTTTTCTCAACACAAACGAGTGTGAGTCGCCAATCCCTGTTATTCTCTTATTCCTGGTTAAACTATGCATGCGACTGGAGCAAGCGAAATCCGGGGAAATAATCTATGGTCTTCGTCGTGTGAAATATTAGCCATGACATGTTTGGGTCTATGAAAGTGTAGAAAGCGCAAATTGGGGTTAAGCTATGATATCCGAGAAGGAAAACTTAGGAAATATATGAAATACAATGTGGGATGCGGAATGTCAAATTTGGTTTAGCGGGCAGGACTTACCTTGAAGTGCCTTGGCCTTGCTGAGTCCTTTATGGCTGCCCCGTCTCACTTATGGCAGAATTCTTCCTTTATATCTCGAGTCTCGCCTCACTGGATGCCGGTAGATAAACAATCTCGGACTTAAAGGTACTTAAGGTACATAAGTAACAATTTAAGAATAATCTATCACCGTTTGAAACTCTTCTAACACCCACAACACACCACGCACTAGCGCTATTGTGCGCACCACCTCACCACCCATGCGTGAACATGAGACTGCCGCCGCCGCACAGTGGGCGATAACAGCCTGCTAGCGCGACATGGGGTGAAAAATAAAATTTAAAAAATGACTATTTTATACGGCTCATTGTCAAGAAAAATGTCGATAGCATGAAAGTATAACACCGATTCGCCAATAAATTTGTGTATTTGTATGCACCGTGTCTTCAAACACACACTATTGTTCAGCCGCCGATATTGCTATGGCGCGCCTCATCCTCTTTCTCATCGCATGGATATATGCTAATGTGAACAGGCACGTAGCCAGAATTTCGTCCAGCGGGGGGGGGGGGGGGGCGACGCCTCGAAAGGGCCCCTTCCTGGGCGTTGAAAGGGCCCCCTTCCCAAGCGTGGAAAGGGACAAACAAAACGGATGAAAAGGCGCGTTACAAGGATGGAAATCCAGTATGACAGGTATGGCATGGGCCATGCCAACTTTTAGGAGCTGGGGTTAGCAAACTGCCATATCAATTTTGGAACCAGCGACACCAATTTGGAATTAACTATACCAACTTGGAATATTTGTTAAGCTCAAGACCTGGAACTCATAAACAAATTGCGCCGCGGAGCGACGTGAAAATTTTGAGCTGTATTCCCTGGACAACTGCATTCTTACTGTTGAAAGGCCCAGGGTCCCTTCAGATCGTCTAGGGGCCCTCCGACCTTTTCAACGCCCTTCCGACCTGTTCAGGGACTCATCTGGGATCCGCGAAAAGACATGATGTGGAGTGCGTGATATATATTAAATACAAAGAGGGCTTACTCTAGAAGACAAATTAAAATCGGAGCTTTCGGTATATTGTAACGAAGGGTGTTACAATATACCCGAAAGCTCCGCTTTTAATATTTGTATTATGGAGTAAGTCTTCTTTGTATTTAATCTTCATCTGCGATCTCTACGTGTTTTTGGCCCTTCCGGTCTGACCAGGGACTCCTCTGACCTTCCAAGAAGCCCCTCTTGTGTGTCAAGATGCCCATTCGGCCTGTTCAGAGGTTCTTCCGACCTGGCCAGGGACTGCACTGGCTGCTTTGTCGCCCTGCTGACATGCTCGGGGGCCCCTCCGACCTGCCCAGGGGCCCCTCCAGTCTGGTTAGGGGCCAATTCGGCATGTTCAGAGGCCCTTCTTACCCGCCCAGGGGTCCTTTCGGTCTAGTCAGGGGCCCCTCCGATCTACACAGGAGTCCTTTGAACTTTTCAGGAGCTCTCTGGTCTCTACAGGGGCCCTCTAGCCTTCTAAGGGGCCCTTAAACCTGGCAAGGCACTGCGCTGGCTGCTTTGTCGCCTTGCGGCATGCTCTGAGGGTCCTCCGACCTGCCCTGGGGCCCCTCCATTCTGACTAGGGGCCCATTCCGCATGTTCAGGAGCCCTTCTGACCCACCTAGGGGCCCTTTCGGTCTGGTCAGGGGCCCCTCTGACCTGCACAGGGGCCCATTTAACTTCCCAGAGGTCCTCTGGTCTGCCCAGGGGCCCTCCAACCTGCTCAGGGGCCCTTATGACCTGGAAAGGGACTGCGCTGGCCGCTTTATCGCCCTGCCGACATGCTCAGGGGCCTCTCGACCTGCTCAGGGGCCCCTCTGTGCTGGCTAGGGGCCCATTAGACGTGTCCAGGGGGCCCTCTTACCCGCTCAGGGGCCCTTTCGGTCTGGCCAGGGGCCCCTCTGACATGCAGAGGGCTCTTTTGAACGTCCAAGGGGCCCTCTGGTCTATCAGAGAGGGCCCTGGTGGCCCTAAAGTGCTCTAAACTCTCTAAAGACCACGCTTCGCGTGGTTAAAAGGATTATACGGGTTTTTCCCAGAATAATTGAGTTACATAGTAAAACGTACTTATAAAGGTGGTAGAAGAAGTCCCGCGGTAGCCACACTTTTCTGGAAATGACCTCTTCTGCACGTAAGGACATTCCAAAGTGAGCGGTGATGCCACCGCGTATTTTCTGCAGGACCGGCTGAGGCAGAGCCAGTCATCTCTTTTATGCTAATAAAAACACCTCACGTATGGCATATTTCCAGTAAAATAAGCAATATTTGAAAGAAAATAAACTTGTTTTGTTCCAACGACTGCAGCAGTTACCTAGTTTTCCCATAAAATTCTATATTTTTCATGAATTTTCATGCCAAAAAATGAATACACCACCACCAAATTCTCAACGCTAAAGGCCAGAGAAAAGAAAACCACAAAAACACAAAACCTCAACGAACAGTGTGTAGCAATACAAAGTCCCGTCAGTTTTGAATTGCATAATAATTTTGTGATCCAGTGTAGGACTTGCAGATAATTCAAAACTCTAAAATTGATCTTAAGATAAAAGTGGTGGACAGTAGTGCCGATCAAGTGCTCGTTATCTGATACTAGTCTCGAAAAACGCCCAAGTTTTAACGCTGATAATTTCTGAAATAATGGACTAAATGAGCATTGAGGTCCCTGTCATATGTCTTAAACGTGTTAAAAGCTCATACAACTGCAAAAGAGTGCATTTACTTTCAGGACGGAAACCCGTATAATCCCTTTAAGAACCCATGATAACGCGCTTCGCGCGGTTTCGTCGGCCCTTTTCGGCGCGCGCAGCGCGCCGAAAAGGGCCATCGCGCGCCAAAAAGGGCCCTTCTGGCCTCCAGGGGGGGCCTCCACCTCCGTCTTGCCGTGAATGCCGTCTTGCGCGTCTTGCGCGTCTCGCTGCGATCATTGGTTCCGGAGATAACAAGGGGGGGGGGCAATATTTACCTCCCCCCGCGGCCAATGCCGGGTTAAACACAGATAAAAGAAAGTGCATATTTTAAGCTCCCTGATTCATCAGCTATCGATTGATATGCTACATGTTCAAACCGATGTCGTAAATTGAAGCAGAAACGCCGTGTCGCGCTAAAAGGCCGTGCTCGCCCACTGTGCGCCGCCGCCGCCCGTCGCGCACCAGTCCACCCGACTCATCTTCGGTCACGTGACCTATGCTCCGAGGGCAGGCTGGCGACGCCCAGCCCCGCCCGGCCCACAACCCGTGGCAGAAGCAGACGCGGGGAGGGAGGGGGAGGGAACTGCCGGTAATGTGGTTTGTTATTGCTGCTTTACATAATTTGAACGTGTTGTTGACAAACGAAGCTGATTAAGTTTATGTCATCATTATGCATGGCAATAGGTTTCATATAAAGAAGAGCGTTGCACTAAAGGGAATGTTTCACCTTTCTGAAAGTTGTCAAATATATGCTGGTTGTAGTCGAATATATTAAGTGAGTGCTGCTGAAAACGATGGTGATATTTGTTTATCTCGAAAAGTCACTTAACTTTATACAAATTAAGTTTTAAAAAATGGGATAATGACGTCATTATTGAGCCATAGACCGCGCTGATTGGCTGACAAAGTGGAATTGGCGGAAAAAGTCGCTGTCAGCCAATCAGCGGCGGCACTAGCCTAGACCCCATTTTGCAAACTATAAATTGAATTGCTTAAAAACGGCTAAGTTTAAATGACCTTGGTATTTTCGACATTTCAATAACGACCAAAGATAATGGCTATCTCAGTTCAAAACCAATACAAAGGTGAAACATTCCCCAAAGGTGAAACATTGCTAAAAACCACGTATAAATTAGATAAATGGAATTGGATATGACCCTTCACTCTTGTGAGGTCTTGGAGGTTAGGAGCGTTTTCAACTATCGTCTTGTCACGATATACGGTAGGGGAGACCGGGGCTGAATGCATAAATTTTCACATTTATCTTCCTAGCCGTCCACTTGTGGAAGATATTTGAAATCGGACACTTCTGTAGGAAAGGTGCGTCTTTCCTCACTAAAACACATTTTCATTTTGAATACCCCCGTAGCTCAGTTTTGTCCGCCCTGTAGCTCAGTTGGGAGAGCGCTGGACTTCTGACCTCACCCGGTAGTGGCAGCCCGGGTTCGAGTCGCTTCGGCGCTCGCTATTTGCCGCTGACTGGGATGGCCGGTGGCAGCGGTCGCACTCAAAGTCAGGTGACGTCAGAGGGTGGGCGGGGAGTGTCCAGGTATGTCGGGCACGTAAAACTTTCGCTTCTAAATTCTGCCGGACGCCAGGAATTGCTTGATCGGGTGGTGGGGTCAGGGCCTGCGCAACAAGCTATGCTTAGCGCGGGCTTGACCTCGGAAATCCATCCATTCAAAAACATTCGGATTCAATTATTAAAAAAGGTAATGTAAAGAAATATAAATAGGTACAGCGACAATTTGAAGACAGGTCTAAAAGTCATGCATTTAACCCCGCTACCGGGGAAGGTTGAATCTATCCCCTGGAACGTATGAAATGAATGACGATAGTTGAACAAAATGCTTCTTCTCATGAAGTTATCGGGGTCAAAATGCAGTAAAAATCATTACTATTTCATTCCTGTGAAAATTTATTAGGCGATCATGTCCTTAGAAATACTGATCGTCAAAACCACTTCGGATGTATTATTCACTTAATCATCATATTCATCACGTCAGTATGTATGTACATTTACATTTTTTTAATTAGCAGTTGCGTTTCAGCTCTTGGTTGCCAATAATTTAGTTTCACCCATATTTCCGACGATTTTTTTTTTAATCCGGACAAATGAATCCCCGGGGCCGGGGCCGGGGTACTTGTGCATTTCCAATGGAGTCCGACTGTCAGGACAGTGGATTTCACTGTTTGGCAATAAGCAAGCCAGGGGGAGCCAATTAGCATTGGCTGTCCATAGGTATTTGTGTCCTGTCCCACCTTCCCAAAAGTTGTCAAATGTACGCCGCTTGTGGTGCACAATATGAAGTAATTGCTGCCGAACACGATTATGACAGTTGTTTCTCGCAAACAGTGCTCAATGTAATACAAAGTTAAGTTTTAATATTTGAGTTGATGACGTCATTTTGAGCTCTAGAGAGCTACACATAAATCCTTTACGCTGCCAAAGTATGGGCACAATTATTTCGAGACAATTCTGGCGCTTTGAATACAAAACAAACCAGCTACCAAACCATTGAAACGTAGCAAATATCTCCAAGGTTCACCTTACCAGACTTGTCAATGATTCATATTTGTCATGAGTCGATTCACAGTGATTCACGGACCATAATGAATGATTCAATCATGATTCAATCACTCAGCATTACCATAATGAATGATTCAATCATGATTAAATCACTCAACATTACCATAATGAATGATTCAATCATGATTCAATCACTCAACATTACCATAATTAACGATTCAATCTTGATTCAATCACTCAACATTAAAGGAAAGTGTCGACTCCTTTGTCTAACTCCTTTGATTTTGAATGTGCGACTCTAAGATTTTATGAGCGTGATAGGGAGGTCATGCTCTACCTGTGTGCCAATTGTCATGCACATCAGAATAGTCTGCTGTTTGACCTTAAACATATGACCTGCTCTAACTCCTTTGATTTTAAATGTGCGACTCTAAGATTTTACCAGAATGATTACTAGGTCGTGATCTATCTGTGTACCAATTTTGAAGCCTATCAAAATAGTCCGCGAATGAATTTCCGAATGTGAATGTGAATGTGAGCCAATTGGGCACGCGTGTTGTTTATTTTGATTACAAAATGATATTTATAATACTTATTATAATTGCAAATTCCAAGTTCCAAAAGCATTAATGACTTTACGTTTCACTTTTTAAGCGAATAGAACATTCATTTTGATTTTGCATTAGGTATTATTGTTTATAAAGCATGATGTGGAATAAAGCGGCGCCGATGCGACAGTGATATTTGGGACATGCGGAGGTCATGCAAATGTTTGTTTATGATTTAGTTTTTGATATGGTATACAGACTTGTCAATGATTCAATGTGAATCGACTACTTTTGATTGAATCATTCTTATTTCAAATGAATGACTCATGAATCGATTCACCTCATGCGCAAACCTGTTGTGAGTCACTGATTGAATCATTCATACAGATACAATAGGCTGATTGAATCATTCATTGCTCAAAGAATCATTCTTTTTTGGTCGAACAGCATAAACTGTCCACAAAATATGCCAGCGGCCCAGCATTCATCTGTGCCCTGTGGACAAACCAGGCACTTAATGGCCAATTATATGAGCTCTGTGTCCTGAGCTGTAGCCTGTAATTCATCTATGCGTAAAGAAAGCGAGGCTTTGTGTCCAACTCCAGTGGGCACAAAGCCACTGTTCAATCAGCCCTAACTAGGTGAATACCTTGGAACTGGTAGGGTTAGGGGTAGGTACCTAAATACTTAGAAAAGGTAACTAACTCATACTTTGGTTCATAAACCACACGCACACCTTTTTCACACGAATTTTTTCTCTCTCAAAAGGTGCCCACCTTTTCCTAATTTCT
Source organism: Chirona hameri (assembly GCA_036785665.1). Classification (NCBI taxonomy): domain Eukaryota; kingdom Metazoa; phylum Arthropoda; class Thecostraca; order Balanomorpha; family Balanidae; genus Chirona; species Chirona hameri. The sequence continues at coordinate 12,945 of JAXIVJ010004367.1, read as the reverse complement.
AGGCTATACCATATCAAAAACTAAATCATAAACAAACATTTGCATGACCTCCGCATGTCCCAAATATCACTGTCGCATCGGCGCCGCTTTATTCCACATCATGCTTTATAAACAATAATACCTAATGCAAAATCAAAATGAATGTTCTATTCGCTTAAAAAAGTGAAACGTAAAGTCATTAATGCTTTTGGAACTTGGAATTTGCAATTATAATAAGTATTATAAATATCATTTTGTAATCAAAATAAACAACACGCGTGCCCAATTGGCTCACATTCACATTCACATTCGGAAATTCATTCGCGGACTATTTGGATAGGCTTCAAAATTGGTACACAGATAGATCACGACCTAGTGATCATTCTGGTAAAATCTTAGAGTCGCACATTTAAAATCAAAGGAGTTAGAGCAGGTCATATGTTTAAGGTCAAACAGCAGACTATTCTGATGTGCATGACAATTGGCACACAGGTAGAGCATGACCTCCCTATCACGCTCATAAAATTTTAGAGTCGCACATTCAAAATCAAAGGAGTTAGACAAAGGAGTCGACACTTTCCTTTAATGTTGAGTGATTGAATCAAGATTGAATCGTTAATTATGGTAATGTTGAGTGATTGAATCATGATTGAATCATTCATTATGGTAATGTTGAGTGATTGAATCATGATTGAATCATTCATTATGGTAATGCTGAGTGATTGAATCATGATTGAATCATTCATTATGGTCCGTGAATCACTGTGAATCGACTCATGACAAATATGAATCATTGACAAGTCTGATGGTATAGCCTAGAAATTAGGAAAAGGTGGGCACCTTTTGAGAGATAAAAAATTCGTGTGAAAAAGGTGTGCGTATACTGTGTGGTTTATGAACCAAAGTATGAGTTAGTTACCTTTTCTAAGTATTTAGGTACCTACCCCTAACCCTACCAGTTCCAAGGTATTCACCTAGTTAGGGCTGATTGAACAGTGGCTTTGTGCCCACTGGAGTTGGACACAAAGCCTCGCTTTCTTTACGCATAGATGAATTACAGGCTACAGCTCAGGACACAGAGCTCATATAATTGGCCATTAAGTGCCTGGTTTGTCCACAGGGCACAGATGAATGCTGGGCCGCTGGCATATTTTGTGGACAGTTTATGCTGTTCGACCAAAAAAGAATGATTCTTTGAGCAATGAATGATTCAATCAGCCTATTGTATCTGTATGAATGATTCAATCAGTGACTCACAACAGGTTTGCGCATGAGGTGAATCGATTCATGAGTCATTCATTTGAAATAAGAATGATTCAATCAAAAGTAGTCGATTCACATTGAATCATTGACAAGTCTGCACCTTAAAACAAGTCGACTATCATTACCAGTTGGGTAAAGAGAGACGACGCTGTCGGTTTAGAGGCCCTATTCAAATACACATGGGCCTTATTTTTACAGATGTCAAAATCAAACTCGAATATCTTTTTGATTAGATCATTGTGATTGTTTTAACTGCTACCATACTTAATTTCAAAGCCAAGCCATCAAAATGGCTATCTCAGGTCAAATATAATGTTAAGGTGGGATAGTCCCTTTAAATTTGAAATCAGTTCGTGCTGAAGCGCTGGGCTGGAGCCTCTGTCGCTCCAGGGTACTGTCGATTGTCTCCCCGACGTTCGAAAATATAGCCGGCGACCACTGTTGGTATCACTGAGAGAAAGACAGAGAGAATATGCGAATACATTAGCTATATTTACAATAAATAGACAACGCTCATGACTACGCTGCCAGGATGTCATGGGCAGTGAAGGACGTCACATTCAGCAGCCGTTTACGCTGGTCGTGTAAAAGTTGATTTCGCCTTTCTCTGTCGCAATCGAACAGTGCATTGCGTATGCCAGGTGAAACATTGAAAGACACACGCTTTTAGTTACTCACAAATTCACATTTGTCTTCCATTTCGCTCATTTGGTCTTAGTAAACGTGGGTTCGTGGAAAGCAGGTAAAATTTTTAATCTTGACAGTTTAGTGGTAGACTGGTGTGGGATTGTGGTAGATTGGAGCGGGCTTGTGGTAGACCGGGGCGGAATTGTGGTAGATTGGAGCGGGATTGTGGTAGACGGGAGCGGGCTTGTGGTAGACCGGGGCGGGATTGTGGTAGACGGGGGCGGGCTTGTGGTAGAAGGGGGCGGGCTTGTGGTAGACGGGGGCGGGCTTGTGGTAGACCGGAGCGGGCTTGTGGTAGACGGGGGTCGGTTTGTAGGCGGGTGCGTGGCTGCTGTATCCGCTGTCGTGTCCACCGTAGTACTTGACGTGCGTGCTGCCTCCCTTGGTCTGCACACCGTACTGGCCCTGCACGCTGCGTCCGTCGCTGTGCTCCGTCTGAGAGAACTGGCCTCCGTACGGCGTGTGGACCGCGTAGTCGTAGGCGTACCTGAAACACAAGGCAACGCAACCACAGAATGAGCGGCGAAGAAACACATTTACCAGCTCTGAGATGAGACGTAGCAACATAGTAAGCGTTTTATGCAACAGTGAAGCTCTAGCAGCGAGGGAAAGTTATGAGCAGACCACGCTTCATGCACCCGCCAAATAGGTTAGCACAAGCATTTGCACATGTGAGACTCACGGTCGTGTGTAGTCCTCATGACCGTACTGGGGAGTAGCCGCGGCCACGGCGGCAATGGCGGCAATCAACAGGTACTGCGGAAAAACAGAAGCGTTTGAGGTAAGACACGCAAAACGTGTAAAACATATATCAACCGTCAGCCCGGAGTAGAACTTCATAACAGACTGGACTCCCGTCCCGTTATAACAGACTGGACTCCCGTCCCGTTATAACAGACTGAACTCCCGTTAAACACCACACAGCACAAACTCGTGCCACCCCACCTTCATGCTGGCTGTGTGGACTGGCGCTGCTGGGCAACTGATACGGTGCACGGTGGGCGGGTCCGTCTTATACGGCGTGGTCCCGCCGTATACAGGTGGCGGGGGTCGAGGCCGCCCCTCCCCCTCCCCTCGTACATACACTGCTGGCTGCCGCCCGCTCGTAGAATGACTTGTGGTAAGGAACCGACGGAACCGCTGACCCGAGCAGATACTGTGTGACCCTGTTCACTTTCCTCAGATGGATAGGCACAGATGATGTTGGACACAGGGCCAGGAGTTTCAACTAACCTTGTAAAACCAACAACTGTCAATTTCACGAGTGAATTATTACCGGCGGCTATTGCATTGGTAATTACTTGGTCCGAAGCGTGGATAATTCATATTTTGAACGTACACTAAAGCTCACTGCAGGGGCTTTGCGCCGAACACGAACTGCAGGGGGGTTTATTCCCTGAGATCTCGAAAACTGCGCTACGTAGCGAGAAGCAGAAAACGGCATTTGATAGCTGGATACATGTTCTATCGAAAGTATTCAGTATTGTTTTAGGTCATGTCAAAATTGAGGTCACCAGAGGTCATCAAAGGTCAAATTGTCCAGTTTTTTCCTGTTTTAGGACATCGCTCCAGAAATTCCCATATATCTCAGAAACTATGCTAGTTAGAAACAAACGGAAAAAGCAAACGCCAGCCAGTTAAATTTTAAATCGGCAGGTGTCCTCAAATTTGATCTCAGGTCATCATTTGAGGCTCCAGAGCATGGGTAGAGCTTTTCCAAGAAAGTTGGTGGGGCAAAATGTAATTTTGCTTGGTTGTTTTGTTTGGTTGAGGTGAAAATGGCAATTTTAATGCCGGATGACCTCCAAATTTGACAATAGTTGGTGGGGCAAAAAACAAAGTTGGTAGGGCAGTGGCCCCACCATTTGAATAGGAAACTCCACCCGTGCTCCAGAGGTCAAAAAAGGGAAAAAATGACGTTTTTTGCTAAATCGTTTTTCGCTATTAACTTTTTACTTAAAAAAGATAACGAAAAACTGTTTACGTCATTGTGTTTATATTATCAAGGCGCTTCGAATGATATACATGGTGGTCTTGTTAAATAGACTTAAAAATTTGACCTCAGGTCAAGGTCAAGTGTTGACCCAGGTAGAGCATGTTGCATATGGGAAGACGACGAGACAAACGCATTGATGTCTGTTTTACTTCTCTATCTTCATTATGCCGGGAGTTATTGACAACAAGGTGATGGTGACCTCGCATGACCTCAAATAACCCAATAGGGGTCACTGAACAAAACTCACACTTGGATCATCAAGAATATCCTATAATAACATGATCCAGAAGTAATTGGACTAATATCATGCATATCCTTGAAATAGGAAGCATTTGTATATTTCCCCATTGATTTATTATGGGAAGTTACGAAATTGACCTGACCTTAGGTCACCGATATCAAAATTCCGAGATAAAAGAATTGTAAGTACTTATGCCCTCATGACATCCTGCAAGTTTCAAACTGATCGGTGAAAAATTCGGGCTTTGGCACAACTGCAAACATTTTTGGAGGTGGAGTCACTTGACCTGGTCTGGTGACCTGACCTGAGATGACCCGAGGATATTTTTTCTCTCAAAAAGTGCGCAATTGATGTCCTAACAGGTGTGCTAAAACCCGGCGGCGCTGCGCGCCGCCATTTTTCGCTATCTTTGAAAAACCTGAGGGGGCGGAATTGAACCCCCGCAGTGCGCGGGTTAAGAATTAAATAAAATTATTTTATAATTCAAAGCTGGAAGTTTGGGAAAATTAATGATCGGTATTTTCCCTCCACTATTGGAAAGCGCAACATCTGGCGCTTTTGCATCAATATGTTCAACGTTGTTGAATGGGCACTTGCAAACACATCGCCGACACTAAATAGGTCGCCGTAGTTTAGCTTGGCACCGGCCGGCCGGTGCCAAGCTAAACTGCCGATTTAAATGCACCTTTTTTAAATGATTGTTGATTGTTCAGAAAAAAATGGCACATATTCACAAAAGATAGAGCGAAGGAAACATATTTATTTATTGTTTATTTATTGAACGTCATAGGCTCATTCCACTCAGGTGTGGCTATTACAGAACCAGTGTCAAAAAGGTAAAGAAATGTAGGTCAAACGGTCACATACACTCCGACACACATCCACACGTCCACACACATACACACTCTCACGTAAGTGTCGTCAAGAAGCAGGCGCCGCTATCGGTCAGCCATTTGCCGCTGCAGTACATGCTTACGCAGCTCCTTCTTGAACTGCGGTAGGTTCGAATCCCGTAAGTGCGGTGGTAACATGTTAAAAGTTGTCACGGTTGAGTAAAGGAATCGCCTCCTTCCAGATTCCGATCTGATAGCTGGAACGTGAATCATGTCACCTTGTCGTGTATCGCGCTGGTGCACATGACGTCTATATATAATATTGTTATATAGCGACTCAGGCTGCGAAGTGACCAGGACGCGTTTTAGAAGGGTCAGTGCGTGGAATTTGTGCAGGTTGTCGGCAGTAAGCCACTCAAGGTCTCGTAATACATCGCTGACATGGTCAAATTTTCGGCGCCCCGAAATTACACGTGCTGCAAAGTTAAGCACCTTCTGGAGACGTGCGGTTTGGGTAGCGTTGCATGTTCCGTAGACACTGATACAGTAACGGATGAGTGAAATGACTAGAGCCTGGACTCGAGTAGTAATCGTCGTTTGAGGTAAACTATGTTTGATATGACTGAGACCGATTAAAATACCAGTGCAACGCCGCACGACACCATCAGTGTGGGCGGCAAACGTCATACATTGGTCGAATACGACTCCCAGGTTTCGCACCGCGGGAGAGCCGGAGACAGTGGCGCCCATAAATTTGATGCTTATCGTTGGCAGCAGCCGAAGATTTTGACGAGTACCGAGAACTATGAGCTGTGTTTTCTGAGCATTGACTTGCATTCCATTTTTGCCGAACCAGTTGGATAGCTGCGAAAGATTTCGTTCCATGGATCCAGTCAGAGCGCCAATGTCTCCGGGTCTCCCACTTACAAGGACCTGGGTGTCGTCCGCATACTGCACGATACATGCGTCATGAGCATACAGGGGCATGTCATTCGCGTAAATGCTGTACAACAGCGGACCGAGCGCTGACCCCTGGTACGTTCCGATCGGGTTGTGCAGAGGCGCAGATAAGGTACGAGAGCCACGCTGGCTCTGGGTGACAACCTGCTGGTAGTGGCCGGCAAGGTAGCTCGCAAACCAGCGCGTATCCACATTGTAGAGTTCTAGTTTTCTCAACAGTCCATCATGTGGCACAACATCAAAACATTTGGACAAGTCTAACAAACACAACAGGGTGATTTCTCTTCTATCCATGGCCTCGAACACTATCAGTCACAGTAAGAAGGGCAGTGTCAGTGGAATGATTTAATCTAAAACCATGCTGACTAGACGAGAATAAGTGGTGGACAGTAAAATAGCTAAACAGCTGCTCATAAACAACACGTTCAATGATTTTGGCGATGGTCGGCAGGATGGAGATCGGTCGGTAATTGGACACGTCGGTGGATTTCGGTGTCTTTTGGATGGGATGCACCAAAGCCAGTTTCCATGAGTCCGGGACGACATTACTGGTCAGGCTAGAATTCACAATATGGGTGATGACTGGACAAACGGAATCCATACACTGCTTAATGAAACGTACACATAAACCGTCGGCACCACACGATGTACTGTTCCGCATCCGGGCTATGACGCGCCGCAGTTGCCCCGGTGTAACCGGCGACACCTGGAACCGGCCGGTGGCCACGCGCGGCAGGCGCACCGCCAGCTCCGGGCCTGAGGAGTCCACCTGTCGAGCGGTGGCGGTACCAATACTGGCGAAGTACTGGTTCACGGTATCCGCGTTCGCGTCAGGAGAAGACCTGGTCGGCCGTTTTCCCGATATAACGGGTCGAACACTGCGCCACAGGGAGCTTGGTCCGCCCTCCCGTATGCGCCGATCGATCTCCTCCCGCGTGTCACGGCGGACAGCCGACCTGACCTGCCGATTCAAGTCCTTGTACAGGTCACGATCAGAGGCACGGAGCGCTGCGCGCCGCCGAGTCATCAGGTCTTTAGTGGCTTCTGTCACTGGGGGCGCTGTTGGGTTGCGCACCGTTTGGCGTCTGACAGGGGCTAAGCTGTCTATAATAGGGAGTGTCACCGCTAGAAAATAGTCCCACTGCTCTTCAGGATCGACACTGTTGTACACAGCGCTCCAGTCCACGTTTTGTAGGTTGCGATTCAGCTCTGGCACGTCCAGTTTCCGCCAGCTCCTACCCGTCAGTGAGCACTGCACTGGTCGGTAGTGGGGTAGCGACACTAGAGCACGCGACCAGTTATGTGGGCTATAGTCGCAGTGCAGCGTGCCGGCCCGCTCAACACCACGGCTAGTACAAATCACATCAATGGTGGAGCCAGATGACCGGAACGTAGAACCACTGATGTGCTGCTGCATGGAGTATGCTGTGAGAAACTCCCTGAATCTAGTGGCCGCGGTGCCGTCGTTGCTGTTGTTGGTGTTGATGTTGATGTCACCGCATATAATGATCGGTCCACTGTGGCGGGTGACGATGTGCTGGAGTTGCTGCTCCAGTTCGTCGATGTCCGCGGTGACTCGGGACTGTGTCTGAACTGGTGGTCGGTAGAGCGAACACACCATCACTTTTTGCGAGCCGGCACGGATTTGGACCCACAGCGACTCCAGTTTGGAGCCTGCCGTGACCTGATCAGGTCCGTCCACCACAGTCACCTCAAGTAACTCCTTCGCTAGCACAGCAACGCCACCATACCCTCTACCGTCAGCCCTGTCCCTCCGCAGCAGCTGGTAGCCGGGTATTGGTATGAGTCTGCTGTGTGTCGATGGTTTGGGCCAGGTATCACACAGCACTACCACATCATAGCCGTGCTGTGCGATGTCGTGTCGCAGTTCAAGCAGCTTGGGCTTCACTGACTGCACGTTCAACTGAGCCAGGTACAGCTGATCCGACCGTGCGGCGACCCTCCAGATACGTCCGCCCCTGGACCCGCGCCGCCGGCTGCGCACTCCTCGCCGGGTGGGCCTGGGCGCGCCCCTGTCGGCGGCGGGCGGCCGGTCAGGCCCGGCCGTGGCCTCAGGCGGGGACGCCGGCTGAGCGGGAGCCGGGCATTCCGCAGCAGCGGGGCGGGGTCGGGGCGGTCGGGTGACCGACACCCGCTCGATCAGCTGATCGTGGTGCTCCGGTGCACCTGTACTCCCTGTGGGTCCTGTGGGTGCGGCGCGTACAGGGCCCGTGGCCGGCACCGCAGCGAGCGCCAGCAGTCGGACAACCGCCAGTATCGTCAGGTAGTGCAGCAGTTCGGGATGATACCTTCATGATAAATATTGCATACCTTTGCATACATATTGCATACCTTCATGATAAATAGCAATGCGTAGGGAGACTAATTTACTGAATCCGACCGATATAAGCGTGGATCGCTTATCAGTAGGAAACTGCCAATATCTTTCGGTAAGAATGTTTATATGCAAAATGTGATGAATTTACATCATATTTTGGCCTCGTCTATTGATTTAAGTTGCTAACTCCATTTTTGTGGGAAAAGGTGATTATCTCCCTTTAATAAAGATAAGGCAAGCATTTTGACGGCATCGTGTTTGTCTCGTCAAGGCGCTTCGAATCACATTCATGTTGACCAGTGTAGGTCAACTTATAAAGTTGACCTCAGGTCAAGGTCAAGTGGTGACCCAAGTACGTCATGTTGCACATTGGAAGACGTGTCTCGACGAGACAAACACATTGATGCCGGTTTCACTTATTTATCTTAATTCTATAGAGTTATTGACAAAGTGTTGTTGACCTCAGATGACCTCGGCTGACCCTGTAGGGGTCACTGAACACACATTGCACATGAATCATCAAGGATAGCCTATGATAACATAATCCAGAAGGAATTGGACTGATGTAATGCGTATCCTTGGAATAGGAAGCATTTTAATTGACTTATAATGGGGTCGGGGAGGTTACGAAATTGACCCGACCTTGGGTCATGTATATGCACAATCTTAGATATTATAATTGTAGGTGCCTATGACCTTATGAAATCTTGTAAGTTTGAAACCGATCGGACAAAACTGTGGCAGTGGTACGGCCGCGAACTTCTTTGGATGTAGGGTCACGTGTGACCGAGCCTGGTGACCTGACCTGAGATGACCAGTAGGCAATAATTTCACACAATGTGAGTAATTGATGCCCAAATAGCTGTGCTAAAAACGACGGCGCTGCGCTCCGACGTTTTTTCGCTATCTTCGAAAAACCTTGGGAGGAGGGGGCGTCTAAACGCCCTGCAACCGGCACGGCGCGGGTTAACATAAAAAACACACAAATTATGAACAAAAGTGGGAATCATGCCCCCCCCCCCCTGTTTCCTACTATGAACCGTATGCCTATGTGAGCCCGCATGTCGTCTGATAAAATAATCGTACCTGACGCCTGACGTTTTTCTTGAAGAAGCCCACCAGTGTGGGCGATTCCGTGGCCGATTTTCGTCCCGCATTTCTTGGTCACGCATTTTTTCGTTCGCTGATTTTCGTCTGCAGTTTTTCGTCCGCGCATAATTTCGTGGCGCATTTTTTCGTCTCGCATTTCTTCTTTTCAGCAATTTTTCATCCCGCATTTCTTCGAATCTGCAACACTTCGTCTGCGAAAATATTCGTTTCGCAGACCTTCGTCAGCGCTAATCTTCGTCTCGCATTTCTTCGTTCACAAATCTTCGTCTCGCATTTCTTCGTCCACAAGTATTCGTCTGCGCAATTTTTTCGTCCACGCAACCTTTCGTCTACGCAACTTTTCGTCTCTGTGAGGTATCTGGGCATATTTTCGTCCCGAATTTTTCGTCCGCAATTCTTCGTCTCGCATTTTTCTTTTCCGCAAATGTTCTACCAGCATTTCGTCGAATCCTCAAAACAAATCGTCGCGGTCGCGGAATTTTCCGTCCGAAATCATCGTCTTGCATTTCTTCATCTGAAAATGTTTCGTCATCAACTTTTCGCCTGCCCATTGCTTTCACAAATTTTCATTTTCACTATTTTTTGTCAGCAACGTTGCTTTCTTCGTCCACAAATATTCCTCTGCACAATTCTTCGTCTACGCAACTTTTCGTCTACACAACTTTTCGTCTCTTTGCAGCAACGTTGTCAGCAATGTTGCTGACAAAGAATAGAGAAAATACAAATTTGTGAAAGCAATGGGCAGGCGAGAAGTTGCGGACAAAAATTTTCACACGAAGAAATGCAAGACGACGATTTGCGGGCGGAAAATTCCGCGACCGCGACGATTTATTTTGAGGATTCGACGAAATGCTGGCAGAACATTTGCAGAAAAGAAAAACGCGAGACGAAAAATTGCGGACGATAAAATGCGGGGCGAAAATATGTCCGGATACCTCACAAAGACGAAAAGTTGGGTAGACGAAAAGTTGCGTTGACGAAAAGTTGCGTAGACGAAGAATTGCGCAGACGAATATTTGTGGACAAAGAAATGCGAGACGAAGATTTGCGAACGAAGAAATACGAGACGAAGATTAGCGCTGACGAAGATCTGCGAAACGAATATTTGCGCAGACGAAGTTTTGCGGATTCGAAGAAATGCTGGACGAAAAATTGCGGAAACGAAGAAATGAACAACGTATGACTAGCTGCGTCTGGAGTGGGCACTGTGCATATGTGAGGCGATGCGAATGGCGAGGGTTTGTAGTGGCTGTGACATGTTCATTGACCTCTTTATGACCACCGTTTTTTTTACTTACACTGCGCATGAAAAGCCACACTGTGTAGATGCTCTAAGAAATACAATCTGAATCTGAATCTGAAATGCGAGACGAAAAAATGTGCCACGAAATTATGCGCGGTCGAAAAACTGCAGACGAAAATCAGCGGATGAAAAAATGTGTCACGAAGAAATGCGGGACGAAAATATGTCCGGATACCGTGTGGGCTGCTCCGACCGCTTCAACCGTTTGACCGCATCCGTAACGTTGACGTGGGATAAACTTATAAACAAAATGCAGCAGGTGTTTCTCGCCGTCAGTGCGTCATTTTAACGACGACGCGCCAAGTAGACAACTGCTACCAAATTGTATCAATTGAAGTTTTCCATTATATTTCATAAAATATAACGGAAAAAGGAAAAGGAAGGAAAAGAAAGGTATACTATACTGCTATAAAGTCAAAGCTATATAATGCTTACATCATATGGCATGCTATAAAATAAAACCATACACAAAAAGTGACATAACACATGAAAGTGACATAAGGGTTTCATATTTGTTTAACTTTCTGTGAAGAAAATTGAAAGAGCTCGCTTTAAGGGAAACTTCTGCCACGCCAAAGTTGGGGGGGGGGGGGCAAGCGCCCCCGCTGCCCCCTCCCCCTTCCTGTTCCCGGGCCCCTGCAATGGTATCATGCATCTCCCGTATAAGCGAAAGTAAAATTGTAAGCAAAGGTCAAGGTCAAGGCCAGGTCACAAAAGGTCACAGTTCTACGACATCCATGCGACATATGTTGTATCGGTTATTTTACACGTAAAATTCGATAGTAGCGGCCATTTTCACAACTTGACCCCATATAATGGCCCTCAGGTCAAGGTCAAGTCACAAAAAGGTCAACAGTTAAAATTGATTAATCTACATGAAAAAGACATGTGTCCAGACCAGCTTTTGTCTCAGAAATACAGCGGTGGCATTTATTTGTCTGTATATGCGAGACGAATATACATAATAATAATAGACAGGGGCGCAACCACGTCCAAAAAAGTGGTACGGACAAATTGGCGTTGGGGGCGGCATCGCCAAAAATCGCAATATCTCAAATGTGTCATTTTTTAGGTGTAGTGTATGTATCTATGAATTTTATGTACCTCTCATCTACAGTAGTACTGAAAAATAATACCTCCATCCTCATAATCAATATGAGACCACTGGCAGATCCAGTCTCTCCGTAGGGGGGGGGGGCATCTTTTTGTGGCAAAAAAGTACCCACATGTTTTCCCCTCCGCGGATTTGGGCCGGTCACCTTATTTTGGAATTCGAACTTAAAGGAAATAGTTCACCTTCGGAAAATTTATCAGAACATGATTTTATTATATTTTTAATACAGTTTCTTTTTTTCTTTTCAAAAATGGTCCTACATCGCGCCAATTCAGGACAGAAGGTCGTAAATTATTAAGTTTATGGTGTGCGTTATTGGTCTGCGCATGCTCCGTGCAGTGCTGGCACTTTCAGATGGTACGGTATATCATATATGCGCCGCATTTCTTCGCCAAAAAGTCAAATATCTTCTGCTGGAGAGTCTTTTCAGACAAAAGCAGTTGCAGATAGGGATTTCCCAACACGAGCTACAAAACTGCTATTTCGGTTAAAAACCCCATGTTGAAGTTGAACTATTTCCTTTAAGAAATGCACTTTTTCGGGAAAAAACGCGATATTCCGTAGCATATACATTATACACATATAAGTAATAATAACGTTTATCACATACCAACTCGCAGGGGCGTCGCCGATCATTTTTGAGTGGGGTCGGCTGAAATGGGGAAAAATAACTCCCATTTTTGTCTGCGTGTATTTAAGCCTTGACTGCATTTTTAATGTATATTTTCATATTATAATAGGTACTTGTTATTTAGCGCCGCCAAGCAGCGCGTTTTTTACGAGTTTGCCTGATAAAACCCAGAAATATGAGCGGTGGGCCTTGTAGAGGATGAGAAGGTAAAAATGTTATTCATTAAATTCAGCGTTACGACGAATCGAAAACGATAACGATGGTTTCGTTATAACGATGTTCACTGATGTGACGCCGCAAAGCGGCGTGAAAATTTTAATTTTAGGTCGTGGAAAGCGAAATTTTCATATTGGAACCAGACCGTGAGTGGAGCCAAGCCTCAGGTAACCCCTTTTCCTGGTTGCACATCTCGGTATGATGCAAAATATTGAAATGAAGGTAGTTTTTCATATACCTACATTAGCCTCGGATAGTAAATCACGATGACCGG
>JAXIVJ010004366.1:0-83726 GCA_036785665.1 Chirona hameri | reverse complement strand
CAGATCCACAGGGACCATTTATGCGCGGAAAAGTCGTTCTGCCCCTTGCTGCTTTCAAACCATTTGCACTGTTACTAGTTGTTTGTTACAGTTTGGTTCATATGTATACAGTTATTATTATCATATGTACTATTGAGCGCTGACTGCTACTGAGTACTGGTCATCGTGATTTACTATCCGAGGCTAATGTATATGAAAAAACTACATTCATTTCAATATTTTTCATCATTCTGAGATGTGTAACCAGGAAAAGGGGTTACCTGAGGCTTGGCTCCACTCACGGTCTCTGTCCAATATAAAACTTCGTTTTCAACGACCTAAAATTAAAATTTCACGCCGCTTCGCGGCGTCACATCGGTAGCCATCATCATTACGAAGCCATCGCCATCGTATTCGGTTCCTCGTAACGCTGAATTGAATTTATAGCATCTTTAGCTTCTTATTCTATACATGGCCCACCGCCTATATTTCTGGGTTTTATCAGGAAAACCCGTAGAAAAAAATTCGCGCCGCTTGACTGCGCTAAATAACAAGTACCTACTATAACATGAAAATCCACATACAAAATGCTGCAAAGGCTGGAATTCACGCAAAAACAAAATGGGGGAACAAATTTTTCGTCATTTCAGCCGATCCCCCCCCCCCCCCCCCCCCACCACTCAAAAATCCTCGGCGACGCCACTGAGTGAGCACATTCATTCAGCTGACCCCATGCATTTTTGCCAAAATATGTCGAACATGGAAAGTAAGAGGAACTACAAATTAAAATATAATGAGTGATCAAACCGATCACTGATAATACAATGATGATGTGCTACAGAACACATCTCAGCCTTAAGGTCCCAGCCAACTACAGATGGTCGAAATGTACCAAATCTGGTGCGATTGTACAATAAAGGCAGCATTGGCCTCCCACCTGGCCGCCACGGAGAGACCACTTAGCCAACAGGTGGCTAAGATGAATATCTTCCCCTGAGTACAGCAAATACATTGCACATCACTGACGAAAGTTTCTGACACGGCGGCGGCACTTCAATACCGGGTAAAGGCGACAACCGCAGGCCAAATTTGACTTCATATCGCCATACCCTCATACGCGATACACTTAATATTTATAGTGATATGACAATGTATTTTATCCATGTTTCGCTTTAAAATAGTTGATTTTCTACAAATGAACTATAAATAAAAAGTTAAAGGGAGTGTGCCTACTGTTTTGGAATGGCAAAAAAAAAATCATACGGTAAGTAGCTGTTGGTTTGATTGTTGTATATGATGAAATTCACATCTGGAGCCCCTTTAGCTGAATTTTCACTTATATTGTTTTTTTTTTATTTTTGTTTCGATATCTATAAAACGATCGCCACTATGGTGATGTTATGTAAAACGGCGCACATCAGACAATACAATTACGGTCACATCATGCAAGATAGAAAGGCGAGCTTTGCACAGCACGTTCTTGCCACTGTGAACTTTATTATGTGCAAGTTTCGTAGCTCTAAATTGATATCCTCTTAAAAAAAATGGCCATCGGCCATCATCGAAAAACATGATGGCCGTCCAGTTTCTGTTCGGCTGCTGCTATCAGCGTGCACGAGCTGTTTTGTTGAATTGCTATTGGCCGGCGCTAACAATATGCTAGCAGTTTAATCGATAGTTGCAGTGCTTCTAGTAGCGGAAGCCCTCTGGAGTCTATCCGATAACTTTTTGCTCCCAAGCAAATTCCTGGAGTCTTTGAATATCTCAGCAACTCAGTGAATCTGGATAAATGAAGTATTGGTTCAATTCAGAAAATTGTGTTCTATAGACCAGTGGCAATAACCCCAACTAAGCGATGTGAGTAGGCACACTCCCTTTAAGCTTCGCATTATACGTGCCATGTTGTGCAATACAAATGAAGACACGAAAGTAGTTTGCGTCATCAACCCAGTTAAAAAGTTAACCTATATCTGTAATGACCAGTGGCGGCTCGTGGTCCTCAAAGTACCTGAGGCCCAAGTCCAGAAGTTGCAACGGGTAGGAGCAGCTGCGACTTGCGAGTTTATAGTTAAACTTAAAACAAATCACAGCCGTAGGAACGGGGGCGGGGGCCATGCCCCCACTATTTGATCATAATTATGCAGAATATGATATTATTATGAAGAATGTGCTGTAACCTTATAAGTGATGAATATTCACCTATCTAAAGACTACCGAAGTTCGATGGAAAACATCGTCATAAGCTTATAGCGTTGCAGGGGATTCAAAAGTTACCGCTTTAAAGGGATCATACGGGTTTTTCCCAGAATAATTGAGTTACATATTAAAACGTACTTATAAAGGTGGTAGAAGTCCCACGGTAGCCACATTTTTCTGGAAATAACCTCTTCTGCACGTAAGGACATTCCAAAGTGCGCGGTGATGCCACCGCGTATTTTCTGCAGGACCGGCTGAGGCAGAGCCAGTCATCTCTTTTATGCTAATAAAAACACCTCACTTATGGCATATTTCCAGTAAAATAAGCAATATTTGAAAGAAAATAAACTTGTTTTGTCCCAACGACACCAGCAGTTACCTAGTTTTCCCATAAAATTCTATATTTTTCATGAATTTTCATGTCAAAAAATGAATACGCCACCACCAAATTCTCAACGCTAAAGGCCAGAGAAAAGAAAACCACAACAACACAAAACCTCAACGAACAGTGTGTAGTAATACAAAGTCCCGTCAGTTTTGAATTGCATAATAATTGTGTGATCCAGTGTAGGACTTGCAGATAATTCAAAACTCTAAAATTAATCTTAAGATAAAAGTGGTGGACAGTAGTGCCGATCAAGTATTCGTTATCTGATACTAGTCTCGAAAAACGCCCAAGTTTTAACGCTGATAATTGCTGAAATAATGGACTAAATGAGCATTGAGGTCCCTGTTATATGTCTTAAACGTGTTTAAAGCTCATACAACTTCAAAAGAGTGCATTTACTTTCAGGACGGAAACCCGTATAATCCCTTTAAAGGTAATACCCTTTAAAGGTAAAGGCTTAAAGGTTCGTCTTGGAAATTTTTACCTAACACGATTTGATTATATTTTTTAATACAATTTCTTTTTATATGGTCAAAAATGGCCTTATATCGCGCCGATTCAGGACAGAAGGCCGTACATTTGTATTGTTTATCAAAACTATATGCATAAATAAAACTATTTGCGGTCTGCGGGGCGCACGGTCGGCTCAGGCCGAACTGTGGCTACATGGCGTGCCAGCTGGACAGGACGTCTGCGGTCTGCGGGGCGCACGGTCGGCTCAGGCTGAACTGTGGCTACATGGCGTGCCAGCTGGACAGGGCGGCGTTTGCGGTCTGCGGGGCGCACGGTCGGTCCAGGCTGAACTGTGGCTACATGGCGTGCCAGCTGAACAGGGCGGCGTCTGCGGTCTGCGGGGCGCACGGTCGGCTCAGGCTGAACTGTGGCTACATGGCGTGTCAGCTGGACAGGGCAGGACGTCTGCGGTCTGCGGGGTGCACGGTCGGTCCAGGCTGAACTGTGGCTACATGGCGTGCCAGCTGGACAGGACGTCTGTGGTCTGCGGGGCGCACGGTCGGCTCAGGCTGAACTGTGGCTACATGGCGTGCCAGCTGGGCAGGACGTCTGCGGTATGCGGGGCGCACGGTCGGCTCAGGCTGAACTGTGGCTACATGGCGTGCCAGCTGGACAGGACGTCTGCGGTCTGCGGGGCGCACGGTCGGCTCAGGCTGAACTGTGGCTACATGGCGTGCCAGCTGGACAGGGCGGCGTTTGCGGTCTGCGGGGCGCACGGTCGGCTCAGGCTGAACTGTGGCTACATGGCGTGCCAGCTGGACAGGGCAGGACGTCTGCGGTCTGCGGGGCGCACGGTCGGTCCAGGCTGACGGGCCCTGGTGACAGCGGCGGCTTCTGGCTGGCCGACCCCGCTCCGGTGCCGCTGGTGATGGTGCAGACGGCTCGGAGGCCACCACTCCGTGTACTGTACTGAGGTCCGGCGATAGTCGCACCTCGACGGACGGCACACCTGTCGCGTCCGATTGATCAATGGGCACGGCACTTCCACTCACTAGCGCGTACCTCACGCACAGACGGCCGCCGCCGGCTGGCGGACCGCCAGGCCTGGCAACTGCTGGCTGACGGCAGGACCGGCCGGAAACATCGCCCCCAGCGACGGCTGGACCGGCCGGAAACATCGCCCCCAGCGACGGCTGGACCGGCCGGAAACATCGCCCCAGCGACGGCTGGACCGGCCGGAAACATCGCCCCCAGCGACGGCTGGACCGGCCGGAAACATCGCCCCAGCGACGGCTGGACCGGCCAGAGGGCTGGGGATCAGAGGACCGGCCGGTAGGCTGCGGTAGACTCGGGTGGTAAATGAGTAAACTGGGAGAAAACCAGAATCACAAGACAAACTGGGCGGCAGAGTTGACCGGTAGGCGAGGCAGAGTTGGATGCTCAGCATGGCAGGACACTGGTTTATAGAATGCACCTGCCACTGAGTGACGGGAACTGCAGCTGTGTGTGATACGGAGCAGCTGGGCCGCGTGCCTGGTCGGAATCTGGTCCGCCGAATGTGGAACTGGGCTCTGAATGGCAGGTGGAGGAAGTGGTGAGCAGGTGGGCTGCAGTGTTCCACGGAGCTGGGGCGATAGAATGCGATAACTACCTGTCATGGACCGCAGAGCTGGGGGAGTGACGGAGCATATGGATGCTTTACCGTGCTTCAGGCACGTGGTAAGCAGCCGAAGAATGTGTCTTACAGAATGCAGACATGTGAATCATGGATAGTAAAGGCCTATCCTATCCCAGATCACGCTTTATCCAGACTTTCATTCACTAAGCATGGTCGATTACCAAAAAGATGGAATGCCAGTAATTCTTTGTTCCACTGCATTTGGAAGATATAGGTATATTTCGCTGGTTTTCACTTGGCATGTAAAACTCGTGTTGGGCGGCAGTCAAGAAAGCTAGCCCGCCTATCCCAGAGCTTCCCCCGGAGCTTTTCTCCCCTGTCCCAGAGCTTCCCCCGGAGCTCCTCCCCTGTCCCAGAACTTCCACGGAGCTTCTCTTCCCTATCCCAGAGCTTCCTCCGGAGCTTCTCCCCTGTCCCAGAGCTTCCCCGGAGCTTTTTCCCCCCTGTCTCAGACCTTCCCAGGAGCTTCTCTCCCCTGGCCGCGTCACCTGCTGCGGCAGCGGCGGCGCGGCTCGCAGCTCGGTCCGTCCCGCACGTCCGCCCGACACACGGCCGCCGATCAAATATTTATCAACACCGAACGGTCCGTGTAGGCCTGTCGTGACCCGGTGACGTCACATCTGCTTGTCAGCTCCGCGTCGAGCTCTGGCTAAAGGCATGCGAAAAATATTTTGCATAATTTGTTTGTTTTTTAATTGGGGCTTTATGGCGCGACGATTGCTTGGGTAAATATTTTGCATACATTAAATAAAACAAAGACATTACAAGTATTTTACTTAACCCTATTTGTAACAGGGGGGGGGGGGCGGATTCCGCCCCCCCCCCTCCCTCATGTTTTTCGCAGATATCTCCAGAACGGCTGGGAGCAGGCCCATGAAATTTTGGGACTTTTCATAGAATTGAATACCGCATTTGGAGTCAAAATTTTGAGTTCTTAACCTGAACAGAGGCGGTTCCAGGGTACAGTTTTGGATGGGTTCGGAGGCGATATTTGGCGATAATACGGAAATGCGATCTTCACGGTTTCTTCCTAACTGCCTCAAGTATGAAGGAGTTACATCGGTTCACGGTGACTGCAACAAGTGAAAATTAGTTGATGTTAATGAAATATCATAAAAATTCCATGGCAGAGGCGGTTTCAGGGGCTTGAAAAGGGGGGGGGGGTTCCAGGAAGTATTCAATGCTTGGCGGGAAGCAAATAGAGCAATGTAAGGGGCATTTATAGTTATCAAGATGTAAAAGATAGCTTCTGCTTCCATTATTTGCATAATTTATTACATATAGAGTTTCAGGGGCGTGTTCAGGCACATGAAAAGGGGGGTGACTGGCTTGGTGATGACGATATGCCAGCAATAACGGCGCAATAGACGGTTAGCTTATAATGATATATCCACATATGAGGCCAGAAAAGGGAATAAAGTCATTTTTTGCAGAGGCGCGCTCAGGAATGGAAGAAAGGGGGTCATATTATTGCAAGGAAACTAAGAGGCATGGACGTACAATGACATAACATACTGTAGTTTTCGGATGAAACACGCACCACAGGCTACTCTACGAACGATTATAAGATAATAGGCGAGTCCAGGTAGGGTAAAAGGGGGGTAAGCAATGTTAATTGAAGTTGTAAGTGAAATAGTCACTGTTGACTAGTTAGTATCATAATAGCGGATAATATACTTATCAAAAGGTATTGAGCCACCCCAGTTTGGATCCTGGATACGCCTATGATGAAGTATAACATGCAAAAAGTAACTATCTACGATCAGTAACATACTTATAGTGCTGGGTAGCAACTTGTCTGCGGTTAATATTTTTTTCCAATTTTACCCCCCTTTTCACTAACCTGGTACCGCCTATGGCAAAAAATATAATTAACTGTTTTGTCTAATGTCACAATCACATACCATTTCATTTATTAAAAAAAACATCAAAAAATGGTTTTATTACGCATTTACTTCACCCCCATATTGAGTGACCTGCACACGCCTATGATTTTTGAATTTTCCAACGCCACTGTCTTATATCAATTTCAAATTCAATCTCTATCGATTCGTATTAATTGTGTTAAAATCGGTTGATAAACATGAAAGCTATGTTGGATCAAAAATACCACTATTTTTTTGGTTTTTGCCCCCCTATTGCCCCCCTATCAAAAATTTAGATTTGTTTTATTATTTAGAAATGTAGATCGTGTTGAGGGGAACCAAACAACGTTTAATTTTTGAAAATCGGACGGTTAGATCTCGAGATCTCCGGGGGGCGGAATCCGCCCCCCCCCCCCCTGTTACAAATAGGGGTAGCCAGGAGCCTGTTACAAATAGGGTTAAAGGGACACTGCCTATATCGGATGATATCGCAAACACCGGCTTAAACAAGTCATAAGGACTACTTATGATTTGTCATCGTCCTCAAAGGCTTACCCAAGCAGCGCAAATAAATAAAAAATCATTTTTCATAATAATCTAAAAACTGTTTACGATTTCTACGCACCACTACATATATGGATTATGGAAGCGTTTGTTCCAGTTAACTGCATCTGACCAACGGTCAGCTGACGCTATTGCAACAATTGGATGAGGCGGCAAAGCACTTATACATTGTGGTTCCTGTTAACTACATGCAACGAATCCGGTGCATCTTGCGCACTTCAGTTGCTGCCACAAAAAAAAAACTCGGTCGGAATCAAAATCCCTTCGGAATTAATCTTATCCCTTCGGAATAAATCTCTACTTTTATCCAATTATTGGGC
Source organism: Chirona hameri (assembly GCA_036785665.1). NCBI lineage: Eukaryota > Metazoa > Arthropoda > Thecostraca > Balanomorpha > Balanidae > Chirona > Chirona hameri. Next base: position 76,283 of record JAXIVJ010004366.1, on the reverse strand, counting down.
GCCCAACTCCACTCACACACTCACACTGTGATCTGAAACACGACAAATTAGGCTGAGGTATCGTTTTTAAACCGGCGTCCATAGTATCATCTTCTGGCATAATAAGACTGGCATAATAATATTTTGTATTTTGTATAATATTTGTAATGTTGGAAGACATGAAATATTTTCCGACATTACAAATTTCGACAGAATGCTTAACACGCGCCCTGGAGGGCCTCTGATATTTACACGCCCTGGAGGGGGGGGGGCTGACTTCGCCCCCCCCTATGATCTCGAAAACGACGCAACGTAGCGACAAGTGGGAAACGACGTTAGATAGCTCGAGACAAGCTCTTTCGAAAGTATTTCGTTATTTTTTTTTCAGGTCAATATTGAGGTCACCAGAGGTCATCAAGGGTCAGATTTTCAAGTTCTCAAGACTTCGGTTCGAACACTCCCAAATATCTCGGGAACTATGATAGTTAGCAGCAAACGGAAAAAAGAAATCGAAAGTCATTGAAAAATACAATCGACATAGGTGTCCTCAGATTTGAGCTCAGGTCAATAGTTTAGGCTCCAGAGGTCATCGAATGTCAAAAAGGTGATTTTGTTTTCAAAACTGTTTTCCCCAAATAACCTTTTACCTAATAAAGATAAAGCAATAATGTTTACGCCATCGCGTGTGTCTTGTCAAGGCGCTTCGAATCATATTCATGGTGACCGGGTTAGGTCAACTGAGAAATTTGACCTCAGGTCAAGGTCAAGTGGTGACCCAAGTTGGTCATGTTGCATATTGGGCGACGTGTCTCGACGAGACAAACATATTGGTACCGTTTTCTCTTCTCTATCTTCATTATGTCGATAGTTATTGATACAACCGTGTTGGCGGTCACAAAATTGACCTGACCTTAGGTCACCGATATTATAAATCCGAAATATACAAATTGTTGGTATCTATGACCTTATGAAGTCCTGCAATATTGAAACCGATCGGCGTAAAATTGTGACTGTGGTACTACTGCAAACGTTTTGGAGTTGAGGTCATCACGTGACCTGGTCTGGTGACCTGACCTGAGATGATTTGAGGCCAAGAATTTTACATAATGCGGGAAGTTCATTTATAAACAGGTATACAAAAAACGGCGGCGCTGCGCGCCGCCGTTTTTGCGCTATCCTCGAAAAACCAGAGGGGTGGGCGGATTTCACCCCCCTCCAGGGCGCGTGTTAAGCAAAAAATATAACTATTTACGATTGTTGCACAACACTGCAATTCATTGGTTTTGGTGCGTATTGGTGAGCGGACTCGTCAAGGTCATTGGCTGGAAGAAAACCGAACTTTGAAAGATGATATTGGGCGACTGGGCGCGAATTTCGAAAAAACGGACTTCATAGTGTTAATCAGATGCGATTGCTCTCTAACATATCAAATTTTACTTTAAAGAGACAGTGTCCCTTTAACAAGGAAAACGTACCGAGCTTGAAGGATATCTACGAAAGCTTTCTTTTTCCGCTTGGACGGATATATCATTTTCCGATACTTTGAATCATATTGTTGCCGTTTTCCAGTGTTGTCATGACTCAGTGTGCCGGTTCAACACGCGTCCGGTACTGGCCAGTGGTCACGTGACGGTCCGTGACATCCCCCGGTCCGGAGAGGTGCCGAGTGACGCGTCTGTCTGCCGCCCCTCGTCTGTCAAGGTCTCGTCGTCCGGTACTGGTTAGTGGTCACGTGACGGTCCGTGACATCCCCCGGTCCGGAGAGGTGCCGAGTGACGCGTCTGTCTGCCGCCCCTCGTCTGTCAAGGTCTCGTCGTCCGGTATTGGCCAGTGGTCACGTGACGGTCCGTGACGTCCCCCGGTCCGGAGAGGTGCCGAGTGACGCGTCTGTCTGCCGCCCCTCGTCTGTCACTGGCCCCTGTCAGCGGCGACTGGCACGGTGGACAGCGCAGGTCAAGCTGCGGCGCCCCGGACACTTCACTGAGTGCCATCCGCGGCGTCTCCCGCGGCGAGACAACTACATAGCCCCGCGGCGAGACAACTGCATAGGCCGCCTGCACTGTGCGTCACCAGTCAGATCTCAGACGGTCCCGTCATATTTGGCTCTCGTGCCCGCCCATCCCAGACAGGCCGAGAGCAGCTCAGCAAACTGTGCAGCATGACGTCATCGACAGGCATTGTCGGGATGAGCCGGAGTTTTGGTTGACTTCAAAGGAAAATACCGTGCAGACTACAATACAGGCAAACGTGACAGCTGACACCGACACGGGAAGAGGATGGTCCGAGCTGACACCGACACGGGAAGAAGATGGTCCGAGCTGACACCGACACGGGGAGAGGATGGTCCGAGCTGACACCGACACGGGAAGAGGATGGTCCGAGCTGACACCGACACGTGGAGAGGATGGTCCGAGCTGGCACCGACACGGGGAGAGGATGGTCCGAGCTGACACCGACACGGGGAGAGGATGGTCCGAGCTGACACCGACACGGGAAGAGGATGGTCCGAGCTGACACCGACACGGGGAGAGGATGGTCCGAGCTGACACCGACACGGGGAGAGGATGGTCCGAGCTGACACCGACACGGGGAGAGGATGGTCCGAGTTGACACCGACACGTGGAGAGGATGGTCCGAGCTGACACCGACACGGGGAGAGGATGGTCCGAGTTGACACCGACACGTGGAGAGGATGGTCCGAGCTGACACCGACACGGGGAGAGGATGGTCCGAGCTGACACCGACACGGGGAGAGGATGGTCCGAGCTGACACCGACACGGGAAGAGGATGGTCCGAGCTGACACCGACACGGGGAGAGGATGGTCCGAGCTGACACCGACACGGGAAGAGGATGGTCCGAGCTGACACCGACACATGGAGAGGATGGTCCGAGCTGGCACCGACACGGGGAGAGGATGGTCCGAGCTGACACCGACACGGGGAGAGGATGGTCCGAGCTGACACCGACACGGGAAGAGGATGGTCCGAGCTGACACCGACACGGGGAGAGTATAGTCCGAGTTGACACCGACACGTGGAGAGGATGGTCCGAGCTGACACCGACACGGGAAGAGGATGGTCCGAGTTGACACCGACACGTGGAGAGGATGGTCCGAGCTGACACCGACACGGGAAGAGGATGGTCCGAGCTGACACCGACACGGGGAGAGGATGGTCCGAGCTGACACCGACACGGGGAGAGGATGGTCCGAGCTGACACCGACACGGGGAGAGGATGGTCCGAGCTGACACCGACACGGGGAGAGGATGGTCCGAGCTGACACCGACACGTGGAGAGGATGGTCCGAGTTGACACCGACACGTGGAGAGGATGGTCCGAGCTGACACCGACACGGGAAGAGGATGGTCCGAGCTGACACCGACACGGGGAGAGGATGGTCCGAGCTGACACCGACACGGGAAGAGGATGGTCCGGGTAGCACCGTAGATAGTCGACAGGTTGACGTTTCTGTGAAACATCAGAGTGACATAAAATTACCTCTGAGCGGTTTCTTTGAATGACAGTAATATCGATGTAAGTGTTGACTCACCTCTGTTTGAGCTTGTGGCGATGGTTGTGCAGTCGCACCCCTGCGGTCTGCTCCATCCCACCCATGATGTTGTTGATCTGTCCCTCGGAGACGCCCATCTTGAACGGCGGCGGAGCACTCATGCGCCCAACTCCGCTCACACACTCACACTGTGATCTGAAACACGACAAACTAGGCTGAGGTATCGTTTTTAAACCGGCGTCCATAGTATCATCTTCACAGGCACGGACACTCCTTTGGCTCCTTTGGCACACCTGTGGCTCCTTTGGCACAGACACACCTTTGGCTCATTTTTTTTTTATAGGCACACCTTTAGCTCGTTTGCGTAATTTTCCACTACGCAAGCACCATCAACTCAAAAGAGAAGTCGGCTATCAGTTACCGGCGCCATCAAAAGAGAAGTCGACTATCAGTTACCGGTGTGGCGTCGCCAGGTGTGGTCACAGCTCGGGCGCGGGCCCAGCGGCGCGGTGGCGCGGGGCCGGAAGGACCGGCTGGCGGACATCACATGGTGCGACCGGGCCAGGCCGCCGCCGCCGCCACACTGCACTGCTGGCCCCACCCAGCCACAGCCGCCGCGCAGCACCGGCCGGCCAGCCCAGCCGCGGCACTCCGCTTATTTTGGACGACGCCGGCGCCGACCGCGTCGTCAAGACAACCATGCGTGACATCATGAGAGAGAGAGGGAGAAGAGAGGAGAGAGAGAGGAGAGGGAGAGAGAGAGAGAGAGAGAGAGAGAGAGAGAGAGAGAGAGAGAGAGAGAGAGAGAGAGAGAGAGAGAGAGAGAGAGAGAGAGAGAGAGAGAGAGAGAGAGAGAGAGAGAGAGAGAGAGAGAGAGAGAGAGAGAGAGAGAGAGCGAGAGCGAGAGCGAGAGCGAGAGCGAGAGCGAGAGCGAGAGCGAGAGCGAGAGCGAGAGCGAGAGCGAGAGCGAGAGCGAGAGCGAGAGCGAGAGCGAGAGCGAGAGCGAGAGCGAGAGCGAGAGCGAGAGCGAGAGCGAGAGCGAGAGCGAGAGCGAGAGCGAGAGCGAGAGCGAGAGCGAGAGCGAGAGCGAGAGCGAGAGCGAGAGCGAGAGCGAGAGCGAGAGCGAGAGCGAGAGCGAGAGCGAGAGCGAGAGCGAGAGCGAGAGCGAGAGCGAGAGCGAGAGCGAGAGCGAGAGCGAGAGCGAGAGCGAGAGCGAGAGCGAGAGCGAGAGCGAGAGCGAGAGCGAGAGCAGAGCAGCCACCCACGCCCTGCCCACAGCCGGCCATTGCCGTGCTGCGTGACGGCGTCAACAGGCGCAGCTGGCAGCCGCCTCGCCATCAACGGCACACGGGCGCAGCGCCGCGCCGCCGCCCAGCCGTACCACGCCATTGTACATACGGCTCGTAACGTTAACGGCCATCTCCCATCCCGCCGGTAAAAAGGTCCGATACCTTGCTGGCGGTAACGGAGCGTCGTCAGGGTGGCAGGGCCGGCCGCGCCGGGACAGGTATACAGGACTCGGACATTCACTGACACGACGAGTGGTTACCGAGCGACACGACGAGTGGTTACCCAGCGACACGACGAGTAGTTACCGAGCGACACGACGAGTGGTTACCGAGCGACACGAGTGGTTACCGAGCGACACGACGAGTGGTTACCGAGCGACACGACGAGTGGTTACCGAGCGACACGACGATTGGTTACCGAGCGACACGAGTGGTTACCGAGCGACACGATGAGTGGTTACCGAGCGACACGAGTGGTTACCGAGCGACACGAAGAGTGGTTACCGAGCGACACGACGACTGGTTACCGAGCGACACGAGTGGTTACCGAGCGACACGAGTGGTTACCGAGCGACACGAGTGGTTACCGAGCGACACGAGTGGTTACCGAGCGACACGACGAGTGGTTACCGAGCGACACGACGAATGGTTAACGAGCGACACGACGAGTGGTTACCGAGCGACATGAGTGGTTACCGAGCGACATGAGTGGTTACCGAGCGACACGAGTGGTTACAGAGCGACACGAGTGGTTACCGAGCGACACGACGAGTGGTTACCGAGCGACACGACGAGTGGTTACCGAGCGACACGAGTGGTTACCGAGCGACACGACGAGTGGTTACCGAGCGATACGACGAGTGGTTACCGAGCGACACGACGAGTGGTTACCGAGCGACACGACGAGTGGTTACCGAGCGACACAACGAGTGGTTACCGAGCGTCACGACGAGTGGTTACCGAGCGACACGAGTGGTTACCGAGCGACACGACGAGTGGTTACCGAGCGACACGACGAGTGGTTACCGAGCGACACGACGAGTAGTTACCGAACGACACAACGAGTGGTTACCGAGCGACACGACGAGTGGTTACCGAGCGACACGCGTGTGCGTCGCCAGAGGGAGCTACGCAGCCGCTGCAGACGACCAAAGCTGGAGAGAGACCCAGCCCCGGAGACATGTCCGACTGATGGCCCGGCAGCGGGGCGGCAGCCCGTGCCGTCCCGGCAGAGACCGGCACCACTGTACACCGGCACCACTGTCCCGATCAGTTCTGCTCTGGAGAAGAGTGAGCCATCGTTTGGCGGCAGCGCCAGCGATACTGTTGACCCAGCTGCGTCGGACAGAGGCCCGAGGCCGCCCTGCACCGCCGGTCAGCCGAGATCACGGGCCGCCCTGCACCTCTGGTCAGCCGAGATAACGGGCCGCCCTGCACCTCTGGTCAGCCGAGATCACGGGCCGCCCTGCACCTCTGGTCAGCTGAGAGCACGGGCCGCCCTGCACCTCTGGCCAGCCGAGATCACGGGCCGCCTACACCTCTGGCCAGCCGAGGACGACCTGCCGGGGATACTGCAGCCGACCCCTAGTCCCCTACACACTGAGGCGTCATAGTTCCGGGAAACCTCGGCCCAGTCAGCCCCACCCGGACCCGGCGGCAGGTGGCGCAGAGGTGAACCCAGTGTCGGTGCACGCGTCCAGATAGATCTGCCAAGGCCCGGTCATTGAGGATACCCGGAATAAGGATTACAAGATCGGCATTTTTGGATTCCGATGGATTGGACACGATCCCGTCGCGCGCTTGGCACCGAGACGTGATGTGTAGATTCAAACAGCAGAACAGAGTAGCAAACATAATGTCAACGCCTCAACCGACACGAGTCACTAAGCAATCAGAGGTAGGACATGCTCCATCCTGAGTCGCTTGACATCCGATAAACACCTGACCCCGCCAGATGACACCAGTTTGACCTGGGCCCTGCGTGATCTGCTGAACCTGGCCATGTGACCGGCAGTGAGCGTACAGACGGTGACCTGCGAGAGACCATCTGACGGCTCCTCTGACCGGCAGTGAGCGCAGGACGACGGCGGCGGCGGCGGCAGGACGGCGGAGTGAAGGCTGCAGCTGGCTGGACTGGACTGGCGGGAGCGCCCTGCTGGCGGCAGGACGGCGGAGTAAAGGCTGCAGCTGGCTGGACTGGACTGGCGAGAGCGCCCTGCTGGCGGCAGGACGGCGGAGTGAAGGCTGCAGCTGGCTGGACTGGACTGGCGAGAGCGCCCTGCTGGCGGCAGGACGGCGGAGTGAAGGCTGCAGCTGGCTGGACTGGACTGGCGAGAGCGCCCTGCTGGCCGCCGGCCACCACAGCTGACGTCCGCTTCGCGCTCCGCTGACGTCACGCGCGCCGGCTATTTGTTACACCGACCAACCGGCCGGCCTGACATGGTAGTCAGAGGCAGGTCAGGGACGTGTTACACCCACCTTCCCCCAGTGTCAGAAAAGTGGTTCCACGATCAAAGTTCGCGGAACAATTTTTATCCAGCGGCGGAACAAATTTGTTAATGCGTATACCAGTAACTTTTTCGCATTTTTGTATATGCGTTTCTACACAACCTATTTTCATATATGCCAATATGTGCATTGTTGTACAATATGTGCAATATGTGCATATGTGCAAAGTTGATGAATCGTCAGTCGTATTTCCTGTACAGATATGGTCTTGGCGTCAGTCGGGGACCGAGACTCCCGGGTCGTATGTTAAAAAAGTACCTTGTATCGTTGCGTATGCGTATATGGGAAACTAGGCCTCAAGTCTCAGTCTTATTAAGTACTGCCGTCTTTTGCATAACGTATTTTTAGTGTCCCAGGGTTATCCATGGCCCCGATGACGATGGTATCGGTGGCGGGGTTGTAACCTGAATACGCAAACACTTTTTTGGGGAAGGTTTTAACACTTTTTTGTGTGTGGAAAAGTACCAGTTTTCCTTCCCTAAATCACTGCAAAGATTTCGGATGTTGGGAATTTGGAGGTTCCGCCTTACGATTTGTTTGTTTTTAACAATTTGTGTCGCATCACTGTCACGTTCCGGCCGTTGTTCGGAAAGTCAAATCTCAGTCTATGTGTTATGCTCATCAGCCGTTTGCACCCGCAGACTAAACAAATCATAATTTACAGTCAAAGTTTTTACGGAACAAAACTTCAACACAGAACAAAGTTCAGACAAATGGAGAAACGGACCATTTTCTGACATTGCCCGCCCCGCACGGCCAGAGGCAGGGCAGGGTCGTGTTACACCGGCCTTCCCCGGACGGCCAGAGGCAGGTCAGGGTCGTGTGGGGGACATCGGCCTTCCCCGGACGGCCGATGTCCCCCACACGACCCAGCAGGTAACACGACCCAGCAGGTCAGGGTCGTGTTACACCGGCCTGCCCCGGACGGCCAGAGGCAGGTCAGGGCCGTGTTACACCGGCCTGCCCCGGACGGCCAGAGGCAGGTCAGGGCCGTGTTACACCGGCCTGCCCCGGACGGCCAGAGGCAGGTCAGGGTCGTGTTACACCGGTCTGCCCCGGACGGCCAGAGGCAGGCCAGGGTCGTGGGGGGGGGGGGGGACATCGGCCTGTCCCGGACGGCCAGAGACAGGTCAGGGTCGTGTGAAGGAGTCAGGGTCAGCATGCCAGGGTCGGCAGAGGTCAGGGTCGGCAGAGTGTGGGGGAGGTCAGGGTCGGCAGAGTGTGGGGGAGGTCAGGGTCGGCAGAGTGTGGGGGAGGTCAGGGTCGGCAGAGTGTGGGGAGGTCAGGGTCGGCAGAGTGTGGGAAGGTCAGGGTCGGCAGAGTGTGGGGGAGGTCAGGGTCGGCAGAGTGTGAAACTGAGCAGCGGTGTGTGGCTCCCGTTCCACCGCGTTCCGAACGATAGACGCGACAAAATGATACAACTTAATCCAAGACACAGGCGTACACAGGGGGGGGGGGCAAACGGGGCAATTGCCCCCCCCCCCCTGAGGCCCTGAAGGTCCGTACGTGCCCTTTTGGCCGCATGCGCCCCTTTGGCCGTGTGCCCCTTTGGAAATAGGGCCCGAAGGGCCTTATTTCGAGCACCATGTGATAACAGGGGTAATAAATAATCCATTGGAGGGTCGGCCGGGGATCCTGGAAGGTCGGCTGGGATCCTAGAGGATCGACCGGGGCACCTAGAGGGTCGAATGGGGTCCTTGCAAGGCCCATCTGGGGATTCATGGATGAACGACCAGGGCCCCTGGAGCGACGACTGGACCCATACAAAATTTTCCAGGCCCCTGAAAAGGGCCTATTACAAATATAGGGCCCAACCTACCTACCCCGAATTTGTAACTCACTGAAATTGATCCAGTTTGTTTTGAGTGGGGACACATTTTCAACTTTTTTATTAGACAATTTTGTGTCCTAAAATTATCCTCACCTGGGGGCACCCAGGGACGGATACAAGGGGGGGGGGGGCTCTTGCGCAACGCAGGGGCCCCTGAGACAATGAGTAACCCCTCTGTCGGTCAGGGGGCCCACGGGTAGTGGTACTGAGTGCAGGGGGCCTCTGGTGCCAGACAGGGGGTCGGGGTCCCCGGTACACAAGATAGGGGCCCCATTAGCTGGAAACGAATAGGGACGCCCCCCCCCACACACACACACACAAATGACAGCCAGAGGTCTCCTATTACCGGTATCTCGGGGGCCCCTGGGACTATCAGAAACCCCTTTGTCGGTCAGGGGGCTCCCTGGTAGTGGTACTGAACACAGGGTCCCCGGGTAGGGGTATTGAACACAGGGGCCCGGTCCATGGCAGGGGCCCCGTGACCGTCAGTTGCCCCATTAACTGAAAATGAATAGGTACAGGGCTCTCGAATGACAGTCGAGGGGCACCCTACCTAACCCCAAAATGTAAAAAAGTCCCCGGATTTGGCCCACTATATTGAGTGGAGCCCCATTTTCATTTAAACTTCTACACATATTTTGTTTGCCCTCAGATTGCCCGAGGGGGCTATAGCCCCGAAGATAATTAGTCATGCCTAGAGAATATAAATTCCCGTGTAAACGCGGTTTCTATCTACACTACAATTTGCGCATAAGCATCTCAAACATCTGTGGGCGTAGCCAAATAATATTGTAACGCTCAACTTCACCGATGAAATCAAATGCTTCACTATTTGGCACATGTTACGTTTCATCGTCAATACTAGGGATGTACCTAGGGACCGTTGGTTTTGAGTATCTAAGCCCACCAAAGACAAATGTCCGTGAAGTTAGCCAACAGCCAACAAAACGGAAATTTGCAACGGCCGAATTTTTCGCCTAAAATACGCATGTAGATCAAGTCGCATACGAGGGTCACGAATCTGATGTTATTTTTAATACCAAGGTCATAGGTCAGGGTCAAATGCGTAAAGAAGGTTGTGTACCCTTAGGTACCTTTTTACAGACAAACGGTACACCGCACGGCCTTGCAATGGCCACCATTCGAAAGAGCGGCACAAAATGAAGGTGGGACTTTCCTCGGAATTTCGATTTAGGTCACCCAAGGTCACCCATCAAGGTCAAACTATCAAAATCAACCAAAATCGACCTTATGTACCTGTTTACGGACAAACGGTACACCGCACGGCCTCGCAATGGCCACCATTCGAAAGAGCGCCCCAAAATGAAGGTGGGGTTTTCCTCGGAATTTCGATTAAGGTCACCAAAGGTCACCCATCAAGGTCAAACTATCAAAATCAACCAAAATCGACCTTATGTACCTTTTTACGGACAAACGGTGCTTTGCACGTTTTTTTTAAAATGACACCATTCGAAAGAGCGCCTCAAAATAAAGGTGGAGTTTTCCTCGGAATTTCTATTTAGGTCACCCAAGGTCACCCATAAAGGTCAAACATCAAAATAAATCAAAATCGACTTTATGTACCTTTTTACGGACAAACGGTGCTTTGAATGGCTTTTTAAATGACACCATTCGAAAGAGCGCCTCAAAATGAAGATGGGGTTTTCCTTGGAATTTCGAATAAGGTCACCCAAGGTCACCCATCAAGATCAAACTATCAAAATCAACCAAAATCGACCTTATGTACCTTTTTACGGACAAACGGTGCTTTGCACGTTTTTTTAATGACACCATTCGAAAGAGCGCCTCAAAATGAAGGTCGGATTTTCCTCGGAATTTCGATTTAGGTCACCCAAAGTTACCCATAAAGGTCAAACTATCAAAATCAAACAAAATCGACTTTATGTACCTTTTTACGGACAAACGGTGCTTTGCACGGCTTTTTTAAATGGCACCATTCGAAAGAGCGCCTCAAAATGAAGGTGGGGTTTTCCTCGGAATTTCGATTTAGGTCACCCAAGGTCACCCATCAAGGTCAAACTATAAAAATCAACCAAAATCGACCTTATGTACCTTTGTACGGACAAACGGTGCTTTGCACGTTTTTTTAAATGACACCACTCGAAAGAGCGCCTCAAAATGAAGGTGGGGTTTTCCTCGGAATTTCGATTTAGGTCACCCAAGGTCACCCATAAAGGTCAAACTATCAAAATCAATCAAAATCGACCTTATGTACCTTTTTACGGACAAACGGTGCTTTGCACAGTTTTTTAAATGGCACCATTCGAAAGAGCGCCTCAAAATGAAGGTGGGGTTTTCCTCTGAATTTCGATTTAGGTCACCCAAGGTCACCCAAGGTCACCCATCAAGGTCAAACTATCAAAATCAATCAAAATCGACCTTATGTACCTTTTTACGAATGAACGGTACACCATACGGCCTCGCAATGGTCACCATTCGAAACAGCGGCTCAAAATGAAGGAGGGGTTTTCCTCGGAATTTCGATTTAGGTCATCCAAGGTCATCCATCAAGGTCAAATTATCAAAATAAATCCAAATCGACCTTATATACCCTTTTACGGACAAACGGTGCTTTGCACGGTTTTTAATGGCACCATTCGAAAGAGCGCCTCAAAATGAAGGTGGGGTTTTCCTCGGAATTTCGATTAAGGTTATCCAAGGTCACCCATCAAGGTCAAACTATCAAAATCAATCAAAATCGACCTTATGTACCTTTTTACGAATAAACGGTACACCATACGGCCTCGCAATGGCCACCATTCGAAACAGCGGCTCAAAATGAAGGAGGGGTTTTCCTCGGAATTTCGATTTAGGTCACCCAAAGTCATCCATCAAGTTCAAACTATCAAAATAAATCAAAATCGACCTTATGTACCCTTTTACGGACAAACGGTGCTCTACACGGTTTTTTAAATGGCACCATTCGAAAGAGCGCCTCAAAATGAAGGTGAGGTTTTCCTCGGAATTTCGATTAAGGTCACCCAAGGTTACCCATCAAGGTCAAACTATCAAAATCAACCAAAATCGACCTTATGTACCTTTTTACGGACAAACGGTGCTTTCCACGTTTTTAAAAAAATGACACCATTCGAAAGAGCGCCTCAAAACGAAGGTGGGGTTTTCCTCGGAATTTCGATTTAGGTCACCCAAGGTCACCCATCAAGGTCAAACTATCAAAATCAACCAAAATCGACCTTATGTACCTTTTTACGGATGAAGGTGGGGATTTTGAGGCGCTCTTTCGAATGGTGCCATTAAAAACCGTGTAGAGCACCGTTTGTCCGTAAAAGGGTGCATAAGGTCGATTTTGATTGATTTTGATAGTTTGACCTTTATGGGTGACCTTGGGTGACCTAAATCGAAATTCCGAGGAAAACCCCACCTTCATTTTGAGGCTCTCTTTCGAATGGTGCCATTTAAAAAGCCGTACAAAGCACCGTTTATCCGTAAAAAGGTACATAAAGTCGATTTTGATTGATTTTCATAGTTTTACCTTTATGGGTGACATTGGGTGACCTAAATCGAAATTGCGAGGAAACCCCCACCTTCATTTTGAAGCGCTCTTTCGAATGGTGTCATTTTAAAAAAACGTGCAAAGCACCGTTTGTCCGTAAAAAGGTACATAAGGTTGATTTTGGTTGATTTTGATAGTTTGACCTTGATGGGTGACCTTGGGTGACCTTAATCGAAATTCCGAGGAAACCCCACCTTCATTTTTTTAGGCGCTCTTTCGAATGGTGCCATTTAAAAAGCCGTGCAAAGTACCGTTTGTCCGTAAAAAGGTACATAAAGTCGATTTTGGTTGATTTTGATAGTTTGACCTTCATGGGTGACCTTGTGTGACCTTAATCGAAATTCCGAGGAAAACCCCACCTTCATTTCGAAGCGCTCTTTCAAATGGTGTCATTTAAAAAGCCGTGCAAAGCACCGTTTGTCCGTAAAAAGGTACATAAAGTCGATTTGGATTTATTTTGATAGTTTGACCTTTATGGGTGACCTTGGGTGACCTAAATCGAAATTCCGAGGAAAACCCCACCTTCATTTTGAGGCGCTCTTTCGAATATTGTCATTTTAAAAAAACGTGCAAAGCACCGTTTGTCCGTAAAAAGGTACATAAGTTCGATTTTGATTGATTTTGATAGTTTGCCCTTTATGGGTGACCTTGGGTGACCTTAATCGAAATTCCGAGGAAAACCCCACCTTCATTTTGAGGCGCTCTTTCGAATGGTGCCATTGAAAAGGCCGTGCAAAGCACCGTTTATCCGTAAAAAGGTACATAAAGTCGATTTTGATTGATTTTGATAGTTTGACCTTGATGGGTGACCTTGGGTGACCTCAATAGAAATTCCGAGGAAAACCCCACCTTCATTTTCAGGCGCTCTTTCGAATGGTGCCATTTAAAAAGCCGTGCAAAGCACCGTTTGTCCGTAAAAGGTACATAAAGTCAATTTTGATTGATTTTGATAGTTTGACCTTTATGGGTGACCTTGGGTGACCTTAATCAAAATTCCGAGGAAAACCCCACCTTCATTTTGAGGCGCTCTTTGGAATGGTGTCATTTAAAAAGCCGTGCAAAGCACCGTTTCTCCGTAAAAAGGTACACAAAGTCGATTTTGATTGATTTTGAAGGTTTGACCTTTATGGGTAACCTTGGGTGACCTAAATCGAAATTCCGAGGAAAACCCCACCTTCATTTTGAGGCGCTCTTTGGAATGGTGCCATTTAAAAAGCCGTGCAAAGTACCGTTTCTCCGTAAAAAGGTACACAAAGTCGATTTTGATTGATTTTGATAGTTTGACCTTTATGGGTGACCTTGGGTGACCTAAATCGAAATTCCGAGGAAAACCCCACCTTCATTTTGAGGCGCTTTTTCGAATGTTGTCATTTAAAAAAACGTGCAAAGCACCGTTTGTCCGTAAAAAGGTACATAAGGTCGATTTTGGTTGATTTTGATAGTTTTACCTTGATGGGTGACCTTGCACGTTTGCACCTTACCTTGCACCTTAATAGAAATTCCGAGGAAAACCCCACCTTCATTTTGAGGCGTTCTTTCGAATGGTGCCATTTAAAAAGCCGTGCAAAGCACCGTTTGTCCGTAAAAAGGTACATAAAGTCGATTTTGATTGATTTTGATAGTTTGACCTTTATGGGTGACCTTGGGTGACCTAAATCGAAATTCCGAGGAAAACCCTACCTTCATTTTGAGGCGCTCTTTCGAATGGTGTCATTAAACAACGTGCAAAGCACCGTTTGTCCGTAAAAAGGTGCATAAGGTCGATTTTGGTTGATTTGGATAGTTTGACCTTGATGGGTGACCTTGGGTGACCTTCATCGAAATTCCGAGGAAAACCCCACCTTCATTTTGAGGCGCTCTTTGGAATGGTGCCATTTAAAAAGCCGTGCAAAGCACCGTTTGTCCGTAAAAAGGTACATAAAGTCGATTTTGATTGATTTTGATAGTTTGACCTTTATGGGTGACCTTGGGTGACCTAAATCGAAATTCCGAGGAAAACCCCACCTTCATTTTGTGCCGATCTTTCGAATGGTGGCCATTGCGAGGCCGTGCGGTGTACCGTTTGTCCGTAAAAAGGTACATAAGGTCGATTTTGATAGTTTGACCTTGATGGGTGACCTTGGGTGACCTAAATAGAAATTCCGAGGAAAACCCCACCTTCATTTTGTGCTGCTCTTTCGAATGGTGGTCATTGCGATGCCGTGCGGTGTACCGTTTGTCCGTAAAAAGGTACATAAGTGTACACAACCTTCTTTACGCATTTGACCTTGACCTATGACCTTGGCATTACAAATAACATCAGATTCGTGACCCTCGTATGCGACTTGACCTACATGCGTATTGTAGGCAAAAAATTCGGCCGTTGCAAATTTCCGTTTTGTTGGCTGTTGGCTAACTTCACGGACATCAAAGACAATAGGTAGCAGATCTCCCGAGCAAAAATAGTTATTATGACGTTTTAATTATTTTTTTGAATTATTTTTGACGCGATCTGTTCCCCGTGCTTCTCTCATTTTTACCAAACTCCAGAAAGCCTGTGCGCAGCTTCCAGACAGGTATCCAGCAACTGGTTTACACCAGGCCCTGGATCCGTTGGAATTAAGCCTTCCCAAGTCATGCGCGAGACCGTCTCCTCATTTGTTGCGATGCTGTATGTTGTAAAAAATCAGCCATGCATCGCGCCAACTGATCACACATACCTGCTACGAAAATATCGTATCGGTTCACCAGTCACCGCTACTGCGTGTTATCATTGACCTCATTTCGTCAACTCTTGACAGTTGTACCGCACATCAGTAGCACACGCACCTAAAATTATCACATCAGTAGCACACGCAGTCACCTTACACGACATTGATTTATCATTTCTCAGATCCCATGCTGCAGGGGACCCACTCAAAACAAGTGACCGACATCCGCGAAGTTTTCTTTAAAAAAAAACGGGTGGGGGGTCCGCATACAAGGGGGCCCGCTCTTAGGGCTCTGCCCCCCCCCCCCTCCAAATGGAATCCTGCGTGCGCCACTGACCTAGTGCATAAATTGCAAGTCCGCTCAATAGATGGCACTGTGAGCGGGTGCCATAAAATCCTTACAGGAAATGCAGAGCAACAGCTTTATTGTCCATGATAACTCCATGACAATCACTACGGTTGTCAAACAGCATACGGAGAATTCGAAAATCATATTTAAAAAAAAAATGTGAAAAATAATGAATGCCCAAATGTACGATATTGACTAAAAAATATCAAAAGTGTCCCCAAAAAGAGGCCGGTTGGCACCTCCAAATTTGATTTGAAAAATTTCAAAAAATTCATGTAAGTTTGTAATGATATAGCGCATAATAATTGCACTATTAATCTGTGCATGCTCGCAAAAACCTATCGAATGACCCGGCTTACTGTCTATCCCTTGATGCATCGAGTATCGACATTCGGTCTAATACAGTTAAGTTATTTGTGCTCTTTTATTTTGCATTGGCTGGCATGACAAGAAGATGCGAATTGCATGGCTTTTTCTTTGATTTGACATTCTGTTGGCAGCGGGGGATCGGCAAAGCGAGGGTACCGCCCCCACCCCCGCTTATCGCCGCGCTTCCCACCTTTTTAACGGAAGTTTTATTGCTGGTTCGGCGAAAATGACTATTGACAGCAAAAACTAACAAAAAAAACATCACAGTTCCTTCAATATGGTTGCAGTTTTTGTGTAGCACAATAATGTTCACGGTCACGGGCGCTCAGGTCACGGTCACGGTCACGGGCGCCCTTCCAATTTGGAGGGTCGGCCGGGGATCCTTGAGGGTTAGCCGAGCCCTTCGAGGGTCGACTGAGGCAAATAGTCGACCGTGGCCACTGGAAGGCCGATCTGGGGCTTCACGGATAACAACCAAGGCTTTTGGAGTATCAACTGGACCTGGTCCCTTTGGCTAGTGCATCAGTACACGAAATAGGGCCTGTGCGTACGGTACTCTCACAAAACTCACCGTAAATTTGGCCGGCCTGGCCAAAATACGGCGAGTTTTTGTGGATGTAGGTACCTTGGGGCTCCCTGGTCGAACACAAAATGAACGATTTTGTTTTCTTCCATTTTTGAGATTTGTTTTCTCTCTAAAATATGCCCCTCTAAAAAACATAGTGGGCCAAATTCGGTGTTTTTTGGTGGGGCACCTTATACCCGCTGATAAAAATCCCCCCCCCCCCCCCTGGAGTGAATTATGGGAACGCCACTGATCCAAGTTGTGCTTTTTCAGTCTCAAATCCAAATATTCTGAGGTCTTCGCCAAAATATGAGGAGCATTTAACGGCATTAATTAGTACGTATATCCGTGCACGGAGTAAGCTGAATCACTTTTTATATGAACTGGCCTGGTAGCGGTCAGAACACCCCCCACTTCTGCTACCTCGGAAGGTCGAGCGCTTCGACCTGTGTAACCTGCAGCTGACCGGAACCGGAGAGAGGAGAGAGGAACTCCGGTGAGAGGGGGAGCGTAACGCTGCAACAGCGCCAATTCGCTGTCCGGTCATGTCCAGGTCATCAGTCACATTACACCTCATGATCTCACGAGCATTATGCCTGTTCGCGACGAGCATGCATCGCTAGAGCGTGTCAGCGGCCAGTTAACACGCATTGCGTCAGCCCGTCAGCCCGTCAGCCCGTCAGCCCGTCAGCCCGTCAGCCCGTCAGCCCGTCAGTCCGTCAGTCCGTCAGCCCGCCGGCCCGTCAGCCCGTCAGCCCGTCAGTCCGTCAGCCCGTCAGTCCTCCGTCAGCCCGTCAGTCCGTCAGCCCGCCGGCCCGTCAGCCCGTCAGCCCGTCAGCCCGTCAGCCCGTCAGCCCGCCAGCCCGCCAGCCCGTCAGCCCGTCAGCCCGTCAGCCCGTCAGCCCGTCAGCCCGTCAGCCCGTCAGCCCGTCAGCCCGTCAGCCCGTCAGCCCGTCAGCCCGTCAGCCCGTCAGCCCGTCAGCCCGTCAGCCCGTCAGCCCGTCAGCCGGACTGGACGGACGGGGGACGGGGGTGGGGCGGAGTGGCTGCTGCATATGATGGCCGCCGCCGCCGCCGCCGCCGCCGCCGCGCAGGTGCCGCTGAGGTGCGGCCGGCGGCAGTCCGGGCGCCGCGCGCGGAACGCGTATGGCCCGCTGCCGAGCGCACACACCTTCACACACCGACACTCAAACAAGCTACTAATAGATCGCCGCTCGGGCCGTGGACGGCCGCCGGAGCGGGTGCCGGCAGGCCCCGAGGGAGGAGCCTTGCCGCTGTACGGTCGGAGCGTCAGGGGTCAGGGCGCGCTCAGGGCATACATGGGCAGGTGACTTGCCGCTGTACGGTCGGAGCGTCAGGGGTCAGGGCGCGCTCAGGGCATACATGGGCAGGTGACTTGCCGCTGTACGGTCGGAGCGACAGGGGTCAGGGCGCGCTCAGGGCACACAGGGGCAGGTGACTCGCCGCTGTACGGTCGGAGCGTCAGGGGTCAGGGCGCGCTCAGGGCATACAGGGGCAGGTGACTTGCCGCTGTACGGTGGGAGCGTCAGGGGTCAGGGCGCGCTCAGGGCATACATGGGCAGGTGACTTGCCGCTGTACGGTCGGAGCGTCAGGGGTCAGGGCGCACTCAGGGCACACAGGGGCAGGTGACTTGCCGCTGTACGGTCGGAGCGTCAGGGGTCAAAGCGCGCTCAGGGCATACAGGGGCATGTGACTCGCCGCTGTACGGTCGGAGCGTCAGGGGTCAGGGCGCGCTCAGGGCACACAGGGGCAGGTGACTCGCCGCTGCAGCTCGCCGCCCGTTATCATCGCGTCTTTACACCTCTCCACCACCGCCACTCGTAGCGTACAACCCCCATCAAGTTGATAACATACTACCCGCGAGATTCGTGTGTTGTTCGGCAACTTCGGGAACATCCATTAGAGTGGGCGCTTCGACTAGCGATCTAGTACTGATGTGAAGAGACTGGCAAGGGCCGCAAGCTCTGCTATGTGCCATAGTGGAGCGTGCCACATCTGCTCTTCGAGGCAGCAGAGGCGTGCTGTGTGCATTCGGCCGAACTCACGCCGGTAGCCTGCCGCCGGGACGGGAGACGGCAGGCCGGCGGCCGTCGGCACAGCTGCAACTCTTCCAGACGGCTGCTGATGAACGCAATTGGCCGGCACGACATGCACCGCCGGACAGAGGAGTCGCGCCGGCCGCTCCACCGCCCCCGCCTGGCAGCCGCCCCCGCCTGGCAGTCGCCCCCGCCTGGCAGTCGCTCACACTCGAATAGACGCCCCGCCAGACCGGCCGCCCCCGCCTGCTGAGTCGCCCCGCCCGGTAACCCTGGGGTAA
The DNA here is from genome assembly GCA_036785665.1 of Chirona hameri. NCBI lineage: Eukaryota > Metazoa > Arthropoda > Thecostraca > Balanomorpha > Balanidae > Chirona > Chirona hameri. The sequence continues at coordinate 57,316 of JAXIVJ010004366.1, read as the reverse complement.
CCGCCCCGTCCCGCAAGTCGGCAGTTCAAGATAACCATGATAGCGCCAGCATTGATCCGCGGACGATGACTACTTCAATCTACGTCGTTTGTCAGCTGAGCTTAACAAAGTTAGGGCCGAACCAGCCCATTACATGTCATCATCGCCCGGTTTGACGGGAGTCGGAACACTTGGCAGCGCCGCTCCACGTCTTAAGCCAGGCTCAATTCACCAATATACAATGCGCGTTTAACCGCTTGTTGACTGTTGTATATCCGTAGACCAGCTACGTGATGTGGCGTGGCAGCTCCGTGATGTGGCGTGGCAGCTCCGAGATGTGATGTGACAGCTCAGTGATGTGACGTGGCAGCTCAGTGATGTGACGTGACAGCTCCGTGATGTGACGTGGCAGCTCCGTGATGTGACGTGACAGCTCCGTGATGTGACGTGGCAGCTCCGTGATGTGGCGTGGCAGCTCCGTGATGTGACGTGACAGCTCCGTGATGTGACGTGACAGCTCCGTGATGTGACGTGGCAGCTCCGTGATGTGGCGTGGCAGCTCCGTGATGTGGCGTGGCAGCTCCGTGATGTGGCGTAGCAACTCCGTGATATGGCGTGGCAGCTCCGTGATGTGATGTGACAGCTCCGTGATGTGGCGTGGCAGCTCCGTGATGTGACAGCTCCGTGATGTGACGTGACAGCTCCGTGATGTGGCGTGGCAGCTCCGTGATGTGACGTGTCAGCTCCGTGATGTGACGTGACAGCTCCGTGATGTGACGTGGCAGCTCCGTGATGTGACAGATCCGTGATGTGACGCGACAGCTTCGTGATGTGACGTGGCAGCTCCGTGATGTGACAGTTCCCTGATGTGACGTGACAGCTCCGTGATGTGGCGTGGCAGATCCGTGATGTGACGTGGCAGCTCCGTGATGTGACGTGGCAGCTCCGTGATGAGACGTGGCATATCCGTGATGTGACGTAGCAGCTCCGTGATGTGACGTGGCAGCTCCGTGATGTGACGTGGCAGCTCCGTGGTGTGACGTGGCAGCTTCGTGATGTGACGTGGCAGCTCCGTGATGTGACGTGACAGCTCCGTGATGAGACGTGGCATATCCGTGATGTGACGTAGCAGCTCCGTGATGTGACATGGCAGCTCCGTGATGTGATGTGATAGCTCCGTGATGTGGCGTGGCAGCTCCGTGATGTGACAGCTCCGTGATGTGACGTGACAGCTCCGTGATGTGGCGTGGCAGCTCCGTGATGTGACGTGTCAGCTCCGTGATGTGACGTGGCAGCTCCGTGATGTGACAGATCCGTGATGTGACGTGACAGCTTCGTGATGTGACGTGGCAGCTCCGTGATGTGACAGTTCCCTGATGTGACGTGACAGCTCCGTGATGTGGCGTGGCAGATCCGTGATGTGACGTGGCAGCTCCGTGATGTGACGTGGCAGCTCCGTGATGTGACGTGGCAGCTCCGTGCTGTGATGTGACAGCTCCGTGATGTGACGTGACAGCTCCGTGATGTGATGTGGCAGCTCCATGATGTGACGTGGCAGCTCGTGATGTGACGTGGTAGCTCCATGATGTGACGTGGCAGCTCCGTGATGTGACGTGGCAGCTCCGTGATGTGACGTGGCAGCTCCCGTGCTGTGACGTGGATAAGCGACGAACACGAGTTTCTCATTGGATGCACGGGTACTGAATTAAATCAACGGTCGCAGGAGACATATCGCCTCTGTGATCATCTCTGTGCCGGCGACCAAACCAGCCGCGCACGGCACCCCAGAGGGCATCAGAGGTGGCACCACCGGCTCCCGGGGTCAGAGCGGGGTCAAAGGCAAAGCGGCGACATCGGCTGTCCGTTATCCAGACATGCCTGGCCGGCACACGTCGAATGCCGTGCTCTTATCACGTCGACTGGAGCCGAACCGTGGCGGACTGGCGCCGACTGCGCCTCGGAGGTGGTGAGACGCTATGCTGAGCTGTGTTCAGACTGATAGAAGGGCTCAAAAACGTCCGAAAGGCCGTGCGACTGCGGCTGACGGTCGCAGGACGGCAGGGCAGCAGGAAACCCCGGCGTTATTCGAATGGATTGCAGTCATGTTTGATACATACGGAGCACTGCGTGATGGCATATCTGATGTATTCCATCGCCTGTACATACGAACGATAACACAACAATGACACTATCTTATCCCGCTAGTCTTAAAGCTCTCCCTTACTTTCAAAACCATTGACTTTGACAAACATCCCTAAGCGAATACATATTGATGTCGGTGCTGTTTTCGTCCAATGTCCTAACGGACCAACGGATCACATTCAATAAACCAGTAAGGCCCCGTAGTTGGCGATGAACGAGCGAGCGCGAAGGAAATGTATGAGCATTTCACTCGATCGGGCAAGTATTTACCGAGATACAAAAAAGGGTGCGCACGTGCGTACGTGCAGAGGCACCCACCCTTGACTTGTGGGAAAGTGGGGGCTGAGAGGTCCCTAACCACGCGCCAAATTAGAATACAATCGGCTCAGCAGTTCCCGAGATACAAAACAGGGGTGTGCACGTGCGCACGTGCGCACATGCAGAGGCACCCCACACATGACGTGTGGGAAACTGGCGGACGAAAGGTCCCTAACCACACAACAAATTTGTACACAATCGGCTCAGCCGTTCCTGAGATATAGAATAGGGGTGTGCACGTGCGCACGTGCAGAGGCACCCCACCCCTGGCTTGTGGGAAAGTGGCGACTGAGAGGTCCCTAACCACACACCAAATTTGCACACAATCGGCTCAGCCGTTGCAGAGTTTTTGCGAGAAAACACTTTTCAACACCCCTCACGCAGCACGCGACACGCGCAGTGGTAGTCACCCACATGAGTCAGCACCGGTCTCAAACAGGGTAAATTGGATGGGGCTGCTCAGCAAAGAAGTCCGCTTGTGAATTGGACGTGTGGTTGCAGAGATATGAACTTCTCAAAAACGTCGCCACGGGTCGGGTCGGGCCGCTCATAATCAGATTTTTCCCATATACCACGGAAGGACGAGCGAGCGCTTCGCGCTCGCTCGTAATAACCATGGTAATAAAATCCTTCACATTTCAAGTAATATTATGTACATTCCATTTTCGGAAATGCATTCACGAGACAAACTCGCTGCTTGGATTAACAGTTTGTGCCAAAATCGAGGCTGCATACTGTCTAAAGCTGACTTGGCCGAGCTGTCGTCCTCGGGAGCAATACACAGCCGCCTGCCCTCGGACTGGCCCGGCCTGACGATATATCCCCGGGCTGACGACGGTCGTTGGATAGTCCCAGTTACCGTTGGTAAGGGAACCTGCTGCTCATTGCGACGGAAGGCAGGCCGGCAGGAGCCATGCATTAATATCAGCGGCAACACGCGGGAACGGATCCGTGAAAGGTCAACGGATCAACGGATCAAGAACAGATCCGTGAAAGGTCAACGGATCAACGGATCAAGAACAGATCCGTGAAAGGTCAACGGATCAACGGATCAAGAACGGATCCGTGAAAGGTCAACCATCGGAAGGGAGCGCAAAGAGCAGGATGTATCAACAGCAGTAATTGACAAAGAGCAAATGGCAATTAGCAACCGCAGGCCAGATTTCTGGCGAAAATCCCTCATATGACCCCGGAAGATGGAGTGTGTAATCATATCAGTGGAGAAAAACAATACAAATGACTGAGTCTCAATAATTCGGAAAATAGTCGAAAAAGAGACACTTTTTTTACTATTTTCCGAATTATTGAGACTCAAATCATTTGTATTGTTATTTCTGAATTATGCCAAGTTTCAAATAAGGGTTAAACTGAATTGATATCAGTGGAGGTTTGTGACTAGTGGGAGATTGATATCAGTGGATGTTTGTGACTAGTGGGAGATTGATATCAGTGGAGGTTTGTGACTAGTGGGAGATTGATATCAGTGGAGGTTTGTGACTAGTGGGAGATTGATATCAGTGGAGGTTTGTGACTAGTGGGAGATTGATATCAGTGGAGGTTTGTGACTAGTGGGAGATTGATATCAGTGGAGGTTTGTGACTAGTGGGAGATTGATATCAGTGGAGGTTTGTGACTAGTGGGAGATTGATATCAGTGGAGGTTTGTGACTAGTGGGAGGTACTGAGAGGAGCATACGCCAGCGAAGTTGGGAGAAAAAGCACCGGGGTGGTTACTGAGACCACCCACCAGGCGGTCCCTGCCCTCGCCCCCCCCCCCCCTCCCTCCCTCTCCAGCTAAGCAGGGGGTCCAGCTGCGTGTTGCGCTGTCGGCGTCATTCATTCACACGGGACGGGCCGTTGTAGAACCTTTTGCGGCGAACTTGACTGCCGGAGAAGGTTCGACCACGACAGAAACAGGTCCAGGCCACCAGAGATGACTGCACGGCACCCAGAGGCAAATGATCTAGACCGCGGAGGGGTGGAGGTACTGCATCACAAGGGGAATGGCCCAAATCACGACAGAATGAGCAAGAGCTGCCTCGAGCCGGAGCCCAGCTGCCTCGAGCCGGAGCCCAGCTGTACCACAACTTGAGTCCTGAGAAGCAGCAATGGCCGTCCAACGTTTCTTAACAGTAACGTTTCTTAGTACCAGCCATGCCTATTATTGGCCGCCACTGCCACTGGCCTTTTTGCCGCCGTGCCTTCCTTGCCACCGACGGCTGTCGAGTATCCATTACAGTCGTCACCACATCCCTCCGTATCTTGTTAGCCGCGCCGGTGTTAGCTATATCGATATCGGTATCCAATGTCAGGACAAAAACAGACCCCTCACCAACCAAACCGACCTGAAAGCACCACCGCAATGATTGGTCTCCCGTCCCCTCCCTGCAACACCCAGCACCCAGCACGTCCATCCGGTGTCTTCCCCTCGGCTGCGACCTGGTGACCTCCGCCACTCACCAGTTCCGTTGACGATGGCCGGCCAGCGCGGCCGGCGCCGGCCGCCTGACTCAGTCCACCTGTCTCTCTCTGGCGTCGCGCGGCTCCGGGTCACACGATTCCGTCACCTGACTGCGTGTCGGCCGGCCGGGTCACCTGCCGATCACCATGGCGGCGCTACTGAGCGGGCAGAGCGCGCCGCGCGCCCCGCCGCCGCCGCCGCCGCTCGGACCACTGAAATGTAAGAAGGCGGCGACGGCTGGCACCGAGCGTGGCCGCCAGTCGTGGCGGTACTAACCGTCGGCGCGGCGGCCGCCTGCCAGGTGGGTGGGACGCCGACGCCGTATGCCAGCGGTGCCGGTCGCCAGGGGAGGCACGGTTCAGCGCGTTCAGGATACGAGGGGAGACATCGTTACAGGGAAAGGGTTCAGTGCAAACTAGATAGGATCAGTACGGGTCAGACTCAGGGATACATGGTTCAGAACACAGCATATACTCAAAAGACGCAGTCAGGAAAAACAAATGTGGTTCAGCTCAATTAATTATTTCGGGGTGATGTCACACCCACACGAGGTCGACAAATCACCCAACGCTATCAGCTAGCATTCCGACAACCTGGCAATTATTTGTACTATATTCGTTTTCCGGGAACGGTTAGATTTATTTTCAGGGGACGTCGGATGGTTTACCTGCCAGCGCTGGCTTCGATGACAACAACGCCAATGAAACTGACGGAAGCCACTCATCAGGGGCGGATAATTCAACCGTGCTGGCACCTGACCGGAGACAGAGTCGACCTTAAATCTATCCAATATTGCAATCGTAAGATGATCACCGATTCACGGCTGTTTCAGCGCCAGGACACTATCTGCGTTGAACGAGTTTCCGGACGAAGACGGACCGTCACCACGGGGCCTCAGGAAGAGGAAGCCACCCCAGGATGCTTCAACTGCTTGAGGATGAGGATATTCGAAGATGTCTCCGTCGTATTCGGAGGCGAGGACATCCGTGGTGGCTTCAGTGTTTCAGACTCACCACTTGGTCCTATCCCAGGACTGAGGACGTTGTTGTATGTACCGCGTCCTCAACGTCTCCAAAAGATACGCATGCACCGCTGTCGACCAGGTCGCAGGACGGGCAGGCTGCCCACTGTGCTTCAGGAGGCCGAGTAAAGTCGCAAGCATCAGGACTCAGAAAAAAGGGTCTTCCTACCTCCTCAGGATGAACGCGAGGACGGGCGAGTGTTCTGATATAGTAAACGAAATGAAACATCATATTTCTGCAACTTGTTTATTCGTGATGTATCGCATATTGATGGCAAGGCTGGCAATGGCAAGGATGAATGTCACTGATGATTCAGTGTCAAAACTGGACAAACGTCTTTCGCACGGGTCGCAGATCGCAGCCAGATCAGACTCGCACACGCATATTGACACCAAACAACCGACCAGAGACTCGCAGAATAGACAAGTTGCTTGGCACTGCAAATGAAAACGACCCAAAACGAAACTGACGTCACTCCACTAAGACAGGCATTCAAAGCCTCTCACAAAGAAGCTGATTCTGCTCCAGTTCAGACGGCCCAAGAACCGGCAGGAAAGGTGCTGACACATCTCACCATTTGTTCTCGTAAGTACTAATGAAACCACTGCGACCCTCAGACAAATTTCTCTCTTCCGAGGCGGCACCCCAGACGTGTCCAGCAGGCGGCACACATGAACAGCCACTGTGCTGTGCGGACGATGACGATACCCTGCCGTGTCCAAACGTCGGAACTCCCGAAATCGGGACGCGGAAAACGTGTGCTGAACCCTGAATCAGACGTTTGTCATCCGAGTGTCTTTGCCAGTCACCTGGCCAGTTGCACAATTCGTCCTCCCCGGCCGGAGACACTTCCCGCGGCGTTTAACAACAAGACGAGATACTTGCGGCTCCCGACACCTGCAGTCGAGGTCCTGTATCACAGCGACACTTCTATCGCGCTGAGTACAGAAGGCAAACTCTACAACAAGTTCGCCTTCACGTGCCTTCAATGCACAGCAATATTCCAGAGAGCAGAGATCCGTCCAAGCCTCTTGACACACTCCAGGCTCTGCCGACCGTGCTAACAGCAGACTCTCGCCCCAACAGCCGTCCACTCCGGGCCCTGCTCCACGTCTGCACGAGCCGTCCACTCCGGGCCCTGCTCCACGTCTGCACGATGCTCCGGGCCCTGCTCCACCGGGCCCTGATCCACGTCTGCACGAGCCGTCCACTCCAGGCCCTGCTCCACCGGGCCCTGCTCCACGTCTGCACGATGTCACAGCCGGCCGTCGAGCGATCACCAGTCCCGGCACCGCCGGACGCGAGTTAGACCGAGTCAGCTGGCGCCGCCGGACGCGAGTTAGACCGAGTCAGCTGGCACCGCCGGACGCGAGTTAGACCGAGTCAGCTGGCGCCGCCGGACGCGAGTTAGACCGAGTCAGCTGGCACCGCCGGACGCGAGTTAGACCGAGTCAGCTGGCGCCGCCGGACGCGAGTTAGACCGAGTCAGCTGGTACCGCCGGACGCGAGTTAGACCGAGTCAGCTGGCACCGCCGGACGCGAGTTAGACCGAGTCAGCTGGCGCCGCCGGACGCGAGTTAGACCGAGTCAGCTGGCGCCGCCGGACGCGAGTTAGACCGAGTCAGCTGGCACCGCCGGACGCGAGTTAGACCGAGTCAGCTGGCACCGCCGGACGCGAGTTAGACCGAGTCAGCTGGCGCCGCCGGACGCGAGTTAGACCGAGTCAGCTGGCGCCGCCGGACGCGAGTTAGACCGAGTCAGCTGGCACCGCCGGACGCGAGTTAGACCGAGTCAGCTGGCGCCGCCGGACGCGAGTTAGACCGAGTCAGCTGGCGCCGCCGGACGCGAGTTAGACCGAGTCAGCTGGCGCCGCCGGACGCAAGTTAGACCGAGTCAGCTGGCGCCGCCGGACGCGAGTTAGACCGAGTCAGCTGGCGCCGCCGGACGCGAGTTAGACCGAGTCAGCTGGCGCCGCCGGACGCGAGTTAGACCGAGTCAGCTGGCGCCGCCGGACGCGAGTTAGACCGAGTCAGCTGGCACCGCCGGACGCGAGTTAGACCGAGTCAGCTGGCGCCGCCGGACGCGAGTTAGACCGAGTCAGCTGGCGCCGCCGGACGCGAGTTAGACCGAGTCAGCTGGCGCCGCCGGACGCGAGTTAGACCGAGTCAGCTGGCGCCGCCGGACGCGAGTTAGACCGAGTCAGCTGGCACCGCCGGACGCGAGTTAGACCGAGTCAGCTAGCGCCTCCGGACGCGAGTTAGACCGAGTCAGCTGGCACCGCCGGACGCGAGTTAGACCGAGTCAGCTGGCGCCGCCGGACGCGAGTTAGACCGAGTCAGCTGGCACCGCCGGACGCGAGTTAGACCGAGTCAGCTGGCGCCGCCGGACGCGAGTTAGACCGAGTCAGCTGGCGCCGCCGGACGCGAGTTAGACCGAGTCAGCTGGCGCCGCCGGACGCGAGTTAGACCGAGTCAGCTGGCACCGCCGGACGCGAGTTAGACCGAGTCAGTTGGCACCGCCGGACGCGAGTTAGACCGAGTCAGCTGGCGCCGCCGGACGCAAGTTAGACCGAGTCAGCTGGCGCCGCCGGACGCGAGTTAGACCGAGTCAGCTGGCACCGCCGGACGCGAGTTAGACCGAGTCAGCTGGCACCGCCGGACGCAAGTTAGACCGAGTCAGCTGGCACCGCCGGACGCGAGTTAGACCGAGTCAGCTGGCGCCGCCGGACGCGAGTTAGACCGAGTCAGCTGGCGCCGCCGGTCCAGTCACAGAAACTCCGGAGCCTCCCATCCTTCTTCGCACGGCGAGTCTCAGCCGGAGCCTGACGGCGGACAGGTGGTCCGCCGTACTGGTACAGCCAGTCTCAGCCGTACTAGTACAGCCAGTCTCATGCGTACTGGTACAGCCAGTCTCAGCCGTACTGGTACAGCCAGTCTCAGGCGTACTGGTACAGCCAGTCTCAGCCGTACTGGTACAGCCAGTCTCAGCCGTACTGGTACAGCCAGTCTCAGGCGTACTGGTACAGCCAGTCTCAGCCGTACTGGTACAGCCAGTCTCAGCCGTACTGGTACAGCCAGTCTCAGCCATACTGGTACAGCCAGTCTCATGCGTACTGGTACAGCCAGTCTCAGCCGTACTGGTACAGCCCGTCTCAGCCGGAGCCTCACCACGGCCCGCCGTACGTCGAGTCTCCGTTGGTGAACGGCGAGCCGCGGCTGCGGTCCGAGTCGTACGGCGAGCGGCGCAGCAGGCTGGGACTGCCGTAGATCGGGCCCTTGTCGTCGGTCCACAGATGCGTGCGGGACGGACTGTCCGCTTGGTACGGCGGTGGCGGTGAGCCGAACTGCGGCGGCGGCGTCTTGGCCGGCGTGGCGGCCGGGGCGGGGGCGGGGGCGGCGGCGGTCAGCGGCCGCAGCTGGCGTAGCAGCAGGAAGACCAGCGTGGCGGCGCCGAGCGCCGTCAGCAGGGTGCAGACTGAGCTCCAGTACTGGCCAATAAGCAGCCAGAGCACGTGACCCCAGCCGGCCGGCGGCGGCGGCGGGTGGAAGGCGGCGTCGGTAGGCGACAGACGGATGGGTACCGTCACCGTCTGTCCGCTGGCCGGTACCGTCAGCAGCACCGAGAGGTCTGCGGGCCGCGGGCCGGGCAGCCAGGCGGCCGGCCGCAGGGACACGGTCACCAGCAGCCGGTCACCGTCCCGCCGCGGAGCAGACGCCTGCCGAGACAGCAGCACCGTCAGCATCATCACCATCAGGACACAATCGGCCAGCAGCACCGTCAGCATCATCACCATCAGGACACAATCGGACAGCAGCACCGTCAGCATCATCACCATCAGGACACAATCGGACAGCAGCACCGTCAGCATCATCACCATCAGGACACATCGGCTCAACAGTCCCAATAATCAGCCATGCAGTCTCCAACAGGACCACTGCCTGGTCTACTGACCTGCAGCAGGCGGTTGTCGCTGAACAGGACCACTGCCTGGTCTACTGACCTGCAGCAGGCGGCTGTCGCTGAACAGGACCACTGCCTGGTCTACTGACCTGCAGCAGGCGGCTGTCGCTGAACAGGACCACTGCCTGGTCTACTGACCTGCAGCAGGCGGCTGTCGCTGAACAGGACCACTGCCTGGTCTACTGACCTGCAGCAGGCGGCTGTCGCTGAACAGGACCACTGCCTGGTCTACTGACCTGCAGCAGGCGGCTGTCGCTGAACAGGACCACTGCCTGGTCTACTGACCTGCAGCAGGCGGCTGTCGCTGAACAGGACCACTGCCTGGTCTACTGACCTGCAGCAGGCGGCTGTCGCTGAACAGGACCACTGCCTGGTCTACTGACCTGCAGCAGGCGGCTGTCGCTGAACAGGACCACTGCCTGGTCTACTGACCTGCAGCAGGCGGCTGTCGCTGAACAGGACCACTGCCTGGTCTACTGACCTGCAGCAGGCGGCTGTCGCTGAACAGGACCACTGCCTGGTCTACTGACCTGCAGCAGGCGGCTGTCGCTGAACAGGACCACTGCCTGGTCTACTGACCTGCAGCAGGCGGCTGTCGCTGAACAGGACCACTGCCTGGTCTACTGACCTGCAGCAGGCGGCTGTCGCTGAACAGGACCACTGCCTGGTCTACTGACCTGCAGCAGGCGGCTGTCGCTGAACAGGACCACTGCCTGGTCTACTGACCTGCAGCAGGCGGCTGTCGCTGACTGCAGTTGTCACTGAGGACAGCAGGTCCCGGGCTCCCAGCAGTCTCAGCTCGGTGGAGATGACCGGACCGCCGAGCCGCAGCTCGTCCGTTTCCGGGTGGACGGGCGGCAGCAGCGGCAGCGGCAGCGGTGCGGAGCGCAGCGCCGGCTGTCCGGCGGCGGCTGCCACCTCCGCCGTCACCACCAGATCCGCGGCGAGCCGGGCGGCGGCCGCGCCGGCCGGACACAGCGGCGTCAGCTCACACTGGTACCCGCCTGACGACCGCGGCAGGCAGAGCGTCAGAGGGAGGCATAGTCAATGGTAAGGACTAAGGAGTCATCTCCACCGCCGGCAGGCAGAGCGGCAGAGGGAGGCAGAACGGCAGAGGAGGCAGAGCGGCAGAGGGAGGCATAGTCAATGGTAAGCAGTCATCTCCACCGCCGGCAGGCAGACCGGCAGAGGGAGGCATAGTCAATGGTAAGGAGTCATCTCCACCGCCGGCAGGCAGACCGGCAGAGGGAGACATAGTCAATGGTAAGCAGTCATGTGAGATGGACAGTACTGAGACCAGTGCGCATAATCAGTCCCGATCACCGAATACATTTGTCCGTCCACCTATTAACCTATTACCGAGCTGGAATTGTTGTCCCGGTGCTTGTACTGCAGTGATCGTCTCTACCCGCTGACCGGTGTCGGTGACCCCCCGTCTCCCCCCTGACCGGTGTCGGTGACCCCCCCCCCCGCGCTGACCGGTGTCGGTGACCACCCCCCCCCCCCGCTGACCGGTGTGTCGGTGCCCCCCCCCGTCTCCCCCCTGACCGGTGTCGGTGGACCAGTGTGAGGAAAGTGGTCCGTTTCTCCATTTTTCTTAACTTGGGAGTTTTGTTCCGTGAAAACTTTAGACTGTAAATATTTTATTTTTTATTCTGCGGGTGCAAATGGCTGACGAGCATAACAAATAGACTGATACTTGACTTTCCGAACAATGGCCGGAACGTGACAGTGATGCGACATAAATTGTAAAAAAAAATAGTACGGCGGAACCTCCAAATTCACAACATCCGAAATTTGTGCAGTGATTTAGGGAAGGAAAACTGGTACTTTTAAAAAACAAAATAACCAAAATCCTTTAAAACCTACCAAAACAGTTTTTGCGCATTCAGGTTACAACTCCGCCACCGATACCATCGTCATCGGGCCATGGATAACCCTGGGACACTAAAAACACGTTATGCAAAAGACGGCAGTACTTTAGACTGATACCTGAGCCCAGTTTCCCATATACTCACACGCAACGATACAAGGTACCTTTTTAACATACGACCCGGGAGTCTCGGTCCCCGACTGACGCCAAGACCATATCTTTACAGGAAATACGACTGACGATTCATCAACTTTCCACATCATAATATATGCACATATTGGCATATATGAAATAGGTTGTGTAGAAACGCGTATCAAAAATTACGCACAAATTACTGGTATACGCATTACAAAATTTGTTCCGTCGCTGACGAAAAATTTTATCCGCGAATTTAGGTCGTGGAATCACTTTTCTGACGCTGCGGTGGACCCCCCCCCCCCCCCGCTGACCGGTGTCGGTGGACCCCCCCCCCGTCCCCCGCTGACCGGTGTCGGTGGACCGCCCCCCCCCCCACTGACCGGTGTCGGTGCCCCCCCCCCTCCACTGACCGGTGTCGGTGCCCCCCCCCCTCCACTGACCGGTGTCGGTGGACCGCCCCCCCCCCCCACTGACCGGTGTCGGTGCCCCCCCCCCCCTCCACTGACCGGTGTCGGTGCCCCCCCCCCCCTCCACTGACCGGTGTCGGTGGACCGCCCCCTCCCCTCCACTGACCGGTGTCGGTGGACCCCCCCCCCCCGTCCCCCGCTGACCGGTGTCGGTGGACCCCCCCCCCCCCCCCACTGACCGGTGTCGGTGCCCCCCCCCCCTCCACTGACCGGTGTCGGTGGACCGCCCCCCTCCACTGACCGGTGTCGGTGGACCGTCCCCCCCTCCACAGACCGGTGTCGGTGGACCCCACCCCCCCTCCACTGACCGGTGTCGATGGACCGCCCCCCCTCCACTAACCGGTGTCGGTGGACCCCCCCCCCCCCCAGTCCCCCGCTGACCGGTGTCGGTGGACCCCCCCCCCCACTGACCGGTGTCGGTGGACCCCCCCCCCCCCGTCCCCCGCTGACCGATGTCGGTGGACCCCCCCCCCCACTGACCGGTGTCGGTGCCCCCCCCCCCCCCCTCCACTGACCGGTGTCGGTGGACCGCCCCCCCCCCCTCCACAGACCGGTGTCGGTGGACCGCCCCCCCTCCATTGACCGGTGTCGGTGGACCGCCCCCCCCTCCACTAACCGGTGTCGGTGGACCCCCCCCCCCCCACACTGACCGGTGTCGGTGCCCCCCCCCCCCCCCCCCTCCACTGACCGGTGGACCGCCCCCCCCCCCCCCCCACAGACCGGTGTCGGTGGACCGCCCCCCCCCCCTCCACTGCCCGGTGTCGGTGGACCGCCCCCCCTCCACAGACCGGTGTCGGTGGACCCCCTCCCCCACTGACCGGTGTCGGTGGACCCCCCTCCCCCACTGACCGGTGTCGGCGCTGAAGACGGCACGGGCGCTGAACAGCTGCTTGGCGGTGACGCCGGCCGCCGGGCGACTCAGACTGAGCCGGCAGGAGGCGGCGGCCGGACTGCCGGTCGCCAGAGACTGCAGCGCCGCCGAGCAGCGGGCGCCCGGCGGCGGTGGCGCAGAGTCGGCAGACAGGCTCAGGGGCAGACGGTACGGCTCCCGGTGACAGGCGGACACGGACGCGACCGCCGCGGGACGAGACAGAGACACCTGTCGACACGCGGGCAGACGGGACGCAGGTCAGGTCAGGCCAGGGTAGGTCAGGGTAGGTCAGGCCAGGTCAGGCCAGGTCAGGCCAGGTCAGGTCAGGTCAGGCCAGGCCAGGGTCAGTGTCAGAAAAGTGGCCCTTTTCTCCATTTTTCTGAACTTGGAAGTTTTGTTCCATGAAAACTTTGACTGTAAAGAATGATATTTTTTTCATCTGTGGGTGCAAATGGCTGACAAGCATAAAAAATGTCAGGAGAACTGAGAAGATAGGAAAAAAATAACATACATTATTATTTTACAGGCTGCTATCATCATAGGAGAGAGGACAACCCTGAAGACCTTCACTCCAGGGATTTCCAAGCTTCATCACTGTCTATAGCTGGGCCGGCAAGCTACACTTGGACACTGGCAGGCGGCAGCATGAATGGTCAACCTTGAATCTAGATGGAATCTGTATCATGTTGTTGTGTTGTTTATGGGTGAAGATTGAATAACCATATCCTTTTGGGACCAAGAGCCTAAAGCTCTAATTGTCTTGTGTCTTAGTCTTTTGTTGTCACCTTAGTCAGTCAATACATGCGACAACCGCAGTCAGTGACAAATGCCACACAAGTTAATCTGTATTTTGTATGACCTCATGTGCATTGTCTGCAATACAAAGTATAAACAATGCCAATTGTGTTCTATTCAGTCTTTGATGTATCTCATAGTGGGCATCGTAAGGGTATGGGCTTTCACTAAATTGCCAGGTGCCAAAAGCTGGTATATGCAACCAAAAAATTGTTCCGCCGCTGGCAAAATTTTTGTTCTGCTGCTGGCAAAAAATTTGTTCCACGAACTTAGATCGTGGAACCACTTTTCTGACACTGGCCAGGGTAGGTCAGGCCAGGTCAGGTCAGGCCAGGTCAGGCCAGGTCAGGTCAGGTCAGGCCAGGTCAGGTCAGGCCAGGTCAGGTCAGGCCAGGTCAGGTCAGGCCAGGCCAGGCCAGGCCAGGCCAGGCCAGGCCAGGCCAGGCCAGGCCAGGCCAGGCCAGGCCAGGCCAGGCCAGGCCGGGTCCGGCCAGGCCAGGTCAGGTCAGGTCAGGTCAGGTCAGGTCAGGTCAGGTCAGGTCAGGTTTGGTAAGTTCTGCTTACCTTGCCTTGACTTGGCCTGGTTTGGTCTCGGAACTACAGCCGATACCAAACGTGGGCGAATAGACAGCGAGGGCAGTGAGATTACTGCACAATGTAGGCAGACGTACTATGCTTGAAGGAAAATATCGGCATCAGAGAACAGTTTGGCTCACAGGAGCCGATAACTCGCACAGAATATCAAATCACGTGCTTGGAAAAATTGCATTAGGAAAGTCACATGCCTAATTAGGGATGAGAGTCTCCTCTGATATTTCGGAAAAGGAATACTCCGATCATCAGAAATCGCAACTGGCAAACTACAGCAGAGTACCACCTCGACTGCAAGTACTCTGACGTCAGCCAGGGACCAGCAGCAGCCGACCTGCAGACAGCAGACGTGTCGAGCCGTGCCGCAGCCTTACCTGAGTGACCGGCTGCACTGTGATCCGGGAGAGCGCCTGCTGGCCGTTGTCCAGTGTGAGCGTGACGGTGGCCGAGCCGGGCCGGCGGGCGGCCACGGCCCCCTCCGGCGTCACCTGGGCGGTGTCCACACTGTCCGACCGCCACCGGCCCACCACGCCGCCGGCCGTAGATGTCACCGGTGACGTCAGACAGGTGACGTCACCCACCGTCAGCTGCGTCTGAGGAGTGACGGGGTGTCGGTCAACGAGGGAGCAGGACAAGTATGTCAGGTAGCGCATAACGAGCGAGCGGGACAGGTATGTCAGGTAGCGCATACAGATCAGCACACAGGACAGGTATGTCAGGTAGTGCATAACAAGCGAGCGGGACAGGTATGTCAGGTAGCGCATAACGAGCGAGCAGGACAGGTATGTCAGGTAGCGCATACAGATCAGCACACAGGACAGGTATGTCAGGTAGCGCAAAACGAGCGAGCAGGACAGGCATGTCAGGTAGCGCATAATGAGCGAACGGGACAGGCATGTCAGGTAGCGCATAACGAGCGAGCAGGACAGGTATGTCAGGTAGTGCATAACGAGCGAGCAGGACAGGCATGTCAGGTAGCGCATAATGAGCGAACGGGACAGGCATGTCAGGTAGCGCATAACGAGCGAGCAGGATAGGTATGTCAGGTAGTGCATAACAAGCGAGCGGGACAGGTATGTCAGGTAGCGCATAACGAGCGAGCAGGACAGGTATGTCAGGTAGTGCATAACGAGCGAGCAGGACAGGTATGTCAGGTAGCGCATAATGAGCGAGCAGGACAGGTATGTCAGGTAGCGCATAATGAGCGAGCAGGACAGGTATGTCAGGTAGCGCATAACGAGCGAGCAGGACAGGTATGTCAGGTAGCGCATACCGAGCGAGCAGGACAGGTATGTCAGGTAGCGCATACAGATCAGCACACAGGACAGGTATGTCAGGTAGCGCAAAACGAGGGAGCAGGACAGGTATGTCAGGTAGCGCATAACGAGCGAGCAGGACAGGTATGTCAGGTAGTGCATAACGAGCGAGCGGGACAGGTATGTCAGGTAGCGCATAACGAGCGAGCAGGACAGGTATGTCAGGTAGCGCATACAGATCAGCACACAGGACAGGTATGTCAGGTAGCGCAAAACGAGCGAGCAGGACAGCTATGTCAGGTAGCGCATAATGAGCGAGCGGGAAAGGTATGTCAGGTAGCGCATAACGAGCGAGCAGGACAGGTATGTCAGGTAGCGCAAAACGAGCGAGCAGGACAGGCATGTCAGGTAGCGCATAACGAGCGAGCAGGACAGGTATGTCAGGTAGTGCATAACGAGCGAGCGGGACAGGTATGTCAGGTAGCGCATAACGAGCGAGCAGGACAGGTGTCAGGTAGCGCATACAGATCAGCACACAGGACAGGTATGTCAGGTAGCGCAAAACGAGCGAGCAGGACAGGTATGTCAGGTAGCGCATAACGAGCGAGCAGGACAGGCATGTCAGGTAGCGCATAACGAGCGAGCAGGACAGGTATGGCAGGTAGTGCATAATGAGCGAGCGGGACAGGTATGTCAGGTAGCGCATAACGAGCGAGCAGGACAGGTATGTCAGGTAGCGCATAACGAGCGAGCGGGACAGGTGTCAGGTAGTGCATAACGAGCGAGCAGGACAGGTATGTCAGGTAGCGCATAACGAGCAAGCAGGACAGGTATGTCAGGTAGCGCATAACAAGCGAGCAGGACAGCTGTCAGGTAGCGCATAACGAGCGAGCAGGACAGCTATGTCAGGTAGCGTATAACGAGCGAGCAGGACAGCTATGTCAGGTAGCGCATAACGAGCGAGCGGGACAGGTATGTTAGGTAGCGTATAACAAGCGAGCAGGACAGGTATGTCAGGTAGCGCATAACGAGCGAGCAGGACAGGTATGTCAGGTAGCGCATAACGAGCGAGCAGGACAGGTATGTCAGGTAGCGCATAACGAGCGAGCAGGACAGGTATGTCAGGTAGCGTATAACGAGCAAGCAGGACAGCTATGTCAGGTAGCGCATAACGAGCGAGCAGGACAGGTATGTCAGGTAGCGCATAACGAGCAAGCAGGACAGGAATGTCAGGTAGCGCATAACGAGCGAGCAGCACAGGTATGTCAGGTAGCGCATAACGAGCGAGCAGGACAGGTATGTCAGGTAGCGCATAAAGAGCGAGCAGGACAGCTATGTCAGGTAGCACATAACGAGCGAGCAGGACAGCTATGTCAGGTAGCGCATAACGAGCGAGCAGGACAGGTGTGTCAGGTAGCGCATAACGAGCGAGCAGGACAGCTATGTCAGGTAGCGCATAACGAGCGAGCGGGACAGGTATGTCAGGTAGCGCATAACGAGTGAGCAGGACAGCTATGGCACATAGCGTATAACGAGCAAGCAGGACAGGTAAGTCAGGTAGCGCATAACGAGCGAGCAGACAGCTATGTCAGGTAGCGTATAACAAGCGAGCAGGACAGCTGTCAGGTAGCGCATAACGAGCGAGCAGGACAGGTATGTCAGGTAGCGCATAACGAGCGAGCAGGACAGGTATGTCAGTTAGTGCATAACGAGCGAGCAGGACAGCTGGTATGTCAGGTAGTGCATAACGAGCGAGCAGGACAGGTATGTCAGGTAGTGCATAACAAGCGAGCAGGACAGGTATGTCAGGTAGTGCATAACGAGCAAGCGGGAAAGGTATGTCAGGTAGCGCATAACAAGCGAGCAGGACAGCTATGCCAGGTAGCGCATAACGAGCGATCAGGACAGGTATGTCAGGTAGTGCATAACGAGCGAGCAGGACAGGTATGTCAGGTAGCGCATAACGAGCGAGCGGGACAGGTTTGTCAGGTAGCGCATTACGAGCGAGCAGGACAGCTATGTCAGGTAGCGCATAACGAGCGAGCAGGACAGGTATGTCAGGTAGCGCATAACGAGCGAGCAGGACAGCTATGTCAGGTAGCGCATAACGAGCGAGCAGGACAGCTATGTTAGGTAGCACATAACGAGCGAGCAGGACAGGTATGTCAGGTAGCGCACAACGAGCGAGCAGGACAGCTGTCAGGTAGCGCATAACGAGCGAGCAGGACAGGTATGTCAGGTAGCGCATAACGAGCGAGCAGGACAGCTATGTCAGGTAGCGCATAACGAGCGAGCAGGACAGGTATGTCAGGTAGCGCATAACGAGCGAGCAGGACAGGTATGTCAGGTAGCGCATAACGAGCGAGCAGGACAGGTATGTCAGGTAGCGCATAACGAGCGAGCAGGACAGCTATGTCAGGTAGCGCATAACGAGCGAGCAGGACAGCTATGTCAGGTAGCGCATAACGAGCGAGCAGGACAGCTATGTCAGGTAGCGCATAACGAGCGAGCAGGACAGCTATGTCAGGTAGCGCATAACGAGCGAGCAGGACAGCTATGTCAGGTAGCGCATAACGAGCGAGCAGGACAGGTATGTCAGGTAGCGCATAACGAGCGAGCAGGACAGCTATGTCAGGTAGCGCATAACGAGCGAGCAGGACAGCTATGTCAGGTAGCGCATAACGAGCGAGCAGGACAGCTATGTCAGGTAGCGCATAATGAGCGAGCAGGACAGGTATGTCAGGTAGCGCATAACGAGCGAGCAGGACAGGTATGTCAGGTAGCGCATAACGAGCGAGCAGGACAGCTATGTCAGGTAGCGCATAACGAGCGAGCAGGACAGCTATGTCAGGTAGCGCATAACGAGCGAGCAGGACAGCTATGTCAGGTAGCGCATAACGAGCGAGCGGGACAGGTATGTCAGGTAGCGCATAACGAGCGAGCGGGACAGGTATGTCAGGTAGCGCATAACGAGCGAGCAGGACAGCTATGGCACATAACGTATAACGAGCAAGCAGGACAGGTAAGTCAGGTAGCGCATAACGAGCGAGCAGGACAGCTATGTCAGGTAGCGTATAACAAGCGAGCAGGACAGCTGTCAGGTAGCGCATAACGAGCGAGCAGGACAGGTATGTCAGGTAGCGCATAACGAGCGAGCAGGACAGGTATGTCAGTTAGTGCATAACGAGCGAGCAGGACAGCTGGTATGTCAGGTAGTGCATAACGAGCGAGCAGGACAGGTATGTCAGGTAGTGCATAACAAGCGAGCAGGACAGGTATGTCAGGTAGTGCATAACGAGCAAGCGGGAAAGGTATGTCAGGTAGCGCATAACAAGCGAGCAGGACAGCTATGCCAGGTAGCGCATAACGAGCGATCAGGACAGGTATGTCAGGTAGTGCATAACGAGCGAGCAGGACAGGTATGTCAGGTAGCGCATAACGAGCGAGCGGGACAGTTATGTCAGGTAGCGCATAACGAGCGAGCGGGACAGGTATGTCAGGTAGCGCATTACGAGCGAGCAGGACAGCTATGTCAGGTAGCGCATAACGAGCGAGCAGGACAGGTATGTCAGGTAGCGCATAACGAGCGAGCAGGACAGCTATGTCAGGTAGCGCATAACGAGCGAGCAGGACAGCTATGTTAGGTAGCACATAACGAGCGAGCAGGACAGGTATGTCAGGTAGCGCATAACGAGCGAGCAGGACAGCTGTCAGGTAGCGCATAACGAGCGAG
This sequence comes from Chirona hameri, assembly GCA_036785665.1. Classification (NCBI taxonomy): domain Eukaryota; kingdom Metazoa; phylum Arthropoda; class Thecostraca; order Balanomorpha; family Balanidae; genus Chirona; species Chirona hameri. The sequence continues at coordinate 37,711 of JAXIVJ010004366.1, read as the reverse complement.
CAGGACAGGCATGTTAGGTAGCGCATAACAAGCGAGCAGGACAGCTGTCAGGTAGCGCATAACAAGCGAGCCGGGCAGCTGTCAGGTAGCGCATAATGAGCGAGCAGGACAGGTATGTCAGGTAGCACATAACAAGCTAGCAAGACAGGTATGTCAGGTAGCGCATAACGAGTGAGCAGGACAGGTATGTCAGGTAGCACATAACGAGCGAGCAGGACAGGTATGTCAGGTAGCGCATAACGAGCGAGCAGGACAGCTATGTCAGGTAGCGCATAACGAGCGAGCAGGACAGGTATGTCAGGTAGCGCATAACGAGCGAGCAGGACAGGTATGTCAGGTAGCGCATAACGAGCAAGCAGGACAGGTATGTCAGGTAGCGCATAACGAGCGAGCAGGACAGCTATGTCAGGTAGCGCATAATGAGCGAGCGGGACAGGTATGTCAGGTAGCGCATAACGAGCGAGCAGGACAGCTATGGCACATAGCGTATAACGAGCAAGCAGGACAGGTAAGTCAGGTAGCGCATAACGAGCGAGCAGGACAGCTATGTCAGGTAGCGTATAACAAGCGAGCAGGACAGCTGTCAGGTAGCGCATAATGAGCGAGCAGGACAGGTATGTCAGGTAGCGCATAACGAGCGAGCAGGACAGGTATGTCAGTTAGTGCATAACGAGCGAGCAGGACAGCTGGTATGTCAGGTAGTGCATAACGAGCGAGCAGGACAGGTATGTCAGGTAGTGCATAACAAGCGAGCAGGACAGGTATGTCAGGTAGTGCATAACGAGCAAGCGGGAAAGGTATGTCAGGTAGCGCATAACAAGCGAGCAGGACAGCTATGCCAGGTAGCGCATAACGAGCGATCAGGACAGGTATGTCAGGTAGTGCATAACGAGCGAGCAGGACAGGTATGTCAGGTAGCGAATAACGAGCGAGCGGGACAGTCATGTCAGGTAGCGCATAACGAGCGAGCGGGACAGGTATGTCAGGTAGCGCATTACGAGCGAGCAGGACAGCTATGTCAGGTAGCGCATAACGAGCGAGCAGGACAGGTATGTCAGGTAGCGCATAACGAGCGAGCAGGACAGCTATGTCAGGTAGCGCATAACGAGCGAGCAGGACAGCTATGTTAGGTAGCACATAACGAGCGAGCAGGACAGGTATGTCAGGTAGCGCATAACGAGCGAGCAGGACAGCTGTCAGGTAGCGCATAACGAGCGAGCAGGACAGGCATGTTAGGTAGCGCATAACAAGCGAGCAGGACAGCTGTCAGGTAGCGCATAACGAGCGAGCCGGGCAGCTGTCAGGTAGCGCATAATGAGCGAGCAGGACAGGTATGTCAGGTAGCGCATAACGAGCTAGCAAGACAGGTATGTCAGGTAGCGCATAACGAGTGAGCAGGACAGGTATGTCAGGTAGCGCATAACGAGCGAGCAGGACAGGTATGTCAGGTAGCGCATAACGAGCGAGCAGGACAGCTATGTCAGGTAGCGCATAACGAGCGAGCAGGACAGGTATGTCAGGTAGCGCATAACGAGCGAGCAGGACAGGTATGTCAGGTAGCGCATAACGAGCGAGCAGGACAGGTATGTCAGGTAGCGCATAACGAGCAAGCAGGACAGCTATGTCAGGTAGCGCATAACGAGCGAGCAGGACAGCTGTCAGGTAGCGCATAACGAGCGAGCAGGACAGCTATGTCAGGTAGCGCATAACGAGCGAGCAGGACAGGTATGTCAGGTAGCGCATAACGAGCGAGCAGGACAGGTATGTCAGGTAGCGCATAACGAGCGAGCAGGACAGCTATGTCAGGTAGCGCATAACGAGCGAGCAGGACAGCTATGTCAGGTAGCGCATAACGAGCGAGCAGGACAGCTATGTCAGGTAGCGCATAACGAGCGAGCGGGACAGGTATGTCAGGTAGCGCATAACGAGCGAGCAGGACAGCTATGGCACATAGCGTATAACGAGCAAGCAGGACAGGTAAGTCAGGTAGCGCATAACGAGCGAGCAGGACAGCTATGTCAGGTAGCGTATAACAAGCGAGCAGGACAGCTGTCAGGTAGCGCATAACGAGCGAGCAGGACAGGTATGTCAGGTAGCGCATAACGAGCGAGCAGGACAGGTATGTCAGTTAGTGCATAACGAGCGAGCAGGACAGCTGGTATGTCAGGTAGTGCATAACGAGCGAGCAGGACAGGTATGTCAGGTAGTGCATAACAAGCGAGCAGGACAGGTATGTCAGGTAGTGCATAACGAGCAAGCGGGAAAGGTATGTCAGGTAGCGCATAACAAGCGAGCAGGACAGCTATGCCAGGTAGCGCATAACAAGCGATCAGGACAGGTATGTCAGGTAGTGCATAACGAGCGAGCAGGACAGGTATGTCAGGTAGCGTATAACGAGCGAGCGGGACAGTTATGTCAGGTAGCGCATAACGAGCGAGCGGGACAGGTATGTCAGGTAGCGCATTACGAGCGAGCAGGACAGCTATGTCAGGTAGCGCATAACGAGCGAGCAGGACAGGTATGTCAGGTAGCGCATAACGAGCGAGCAGGACAGCTATGTCAGGTAGCGCATAACGAGCGAGCAGGACAGCTATGTTAGGTAGCACATAACGAGCGAGCAGGACAGGTATGTCAGGTAGCGCATAACGAGCGAGCAGGACAGCTGTCAGGTAGCGCATAACGAGCGAGCAGGACAGGCATGTTAGGTAGCGCATAACAAGCGAGCAGGACAGCTGTCAGGTAGCGCATAACGAGCGAGCCGGGCAGCTGTCAGGTAGCGCATAATGAGCGAGCAGGACAGGTATGTCAGGTAGCGCATAACGAGCTAGCAAGACAGGTATGTCAGGTAGCGCATAACGAGTGAGCAGGACAGGTATGTCAGGTAGCGCATAACGAGCGAGCAGGACAGGTATGTCAGGTAGCGCATAACGAGCGAGCAGGACAGCTATGTCAGGTAGCGCATAACGAGCGAGCAGGACAGGTATGTCAGGTAGCGCATAACGAGCGAGCAGGACAGGTATGTCAGGTAGCGCATAACGAGCGAGCAGGACAGGTATGTCAGGTAGCGCATAACGAGCGAGCAGGACAGCTATGTCAGGTAGCGCATAACGAGCGAGCAGGACAGCTATGTCAGGTAGCGCATAACGAGCGAGCAGGACAGTTATGTCAGGTAGCGCATAACGAGCGAGCGGGACAGGTTTGTCAGGTAGCGCATTACGAGCGAGCAGGACAGCTATGTCAGGTAGCGCATAACGAGCGAGCAGGACAGGTATGTCAGGTAGCGCATAACGAGCGAGCAGGACAGCTATGTCAGGTAGCGCATAACGAGCGAGCAGGACAGCTATGTTAGGTAGCACATAACGAGCGAGCAGGACAGGTATGTCAGGTAGCGCATAACGAGCGAGCAGGACAGCTGTCAGGTAGCGCATAACGAGCGAGCAGGACAGGTATGTCAGGTAGCGCATAACGAGCGAGCAGGACAGCTATGTCAGGTAGCGCATAACGAGCGAGCAGGACAGGTATGTCAGGTAGCGCATAACGAGCGAGCAGGACAGGTATGTCAGGTAGCGCATAACGAGCGAGCAGGACAGGTATGTCAGGTAGCGCATAACGAGCGAGCAGGACAGCTATGTCAGGTAGCGCATAACGAGCGAGCAGGACAGCTATGTCAGGTAGCGCATAACGAGCGAGCAGGACAGCTATGTCAGGTAGCGCATAACGAGCGAGCAGGACAGCTATGTCAGGTAGCGCATAACGAGCGAGCAGGACAGCTATGTCAGGTAGCGCATAACGAGCGAGCAGGACAGGTATGTCAGGTAGCGCATAACGAGCGAGCAGGACAGCTATGTCAGGTAGCGCATAACGAGCGAGCAGGACAGCTATGTCAGGTAGCGCATAACGAGCGAGCAGGACAGCTATGTCAGGTAGCGCATAACGAGCGAGCAGGACAGGTATGTCAGGTAGCGCATAACGAGCGAGCAGGACAGGTATGTCAGGTAGCGCATAACGAGCGAGCAGGACAGCTATGTCAGGTAGCGCATAACGAGCGAGCAGGACAGCTATGTCAGGTAGCGCATAACGAGCGAGCAGGACAGCTATGTCAGGTAGCGCATAACGAGCGAGCAGGACAGGTATGTCAGGTAGCGCATAACGAGCGAGCAGGACAGCTATGGCACATAGCGTATAACGAGCAAGCAGGACAGGTAAGTCAGGTAGCGCATAGCGAGCGAGCAGGACAGCTATGTCAGGTAGCGTATAACAAGCGAGCAGGACAGCTGTCAGGTAGCGCATAACGAGCGAGCAGGACAGGTATGTCAGGTAGCGCATAACGAGCGAGCAGGACAGGTATGTCAGTTAGTGCATAACGAGCGAGCAGGACAGCTGGTATGTCAGGTAGTGCATAACGAGCGAGCAGGACAGGTATGTCAGGTAGTGCATAACAAGCGAGCAGGACAGGTATGTCAGGTAGTGCATAACGAGCAAGCGGGAAAGGTATGTCAGGTAGCGCATAACAAGCGAGCAGGACAGCTATGCCAGGTAGTGCATAACGAGCGATCAGGACAGGTATGTCAGGTAGTGCATAACGAGCGAGCAGGACAGGTATGTCAGGTAGCGCATAACGAGCGAGCGGGACAGGTATGTCAGGTAGCGCATAACGAGCGAGCGGGACAGTTATGTCAGGTAGCGCATAACGAGCGAGCGGGACAGGTATGTCAGGTAGCGCATTACGAGCGAGCAGGACAGCTATGTCAGGTAGCGCATAACGAGCGAGCAGGACAGGTATGTCAGGTAGCGCATAACGAGCGAGCAGGACAGCTATGTCAGGTAGCGCATAACGAGCGAGCAGGACAGCTATGTTAGGTAGCACATAACGAGCGAGCAGGACAGGTATGTCAGGTAGCGCATAACGAGCGAGCAGGACAGCTGTCAGGTAGCGCATAACGAGCGAGCAGGACAGGCATGTTAGGTAGCGCATAACAAGCGAGCAGGACAGCTGTCAGGTAGCGCATAACGAGCGAGCCGGGCAGCTGTCAGGTAGCGCATAATGAGCGAGCAGGACAGGTATGTCAGGTAGCGCATAACGAGCTAGCAAGACAGGTATGTCAGGTAGCGCATAACGAGTGAGCAGGACAGGTATGTCAGGTAGCGCATAACGAGCGAGCAGGACAGGTATGTCAGGTAGCGCATAACGAGCGAGCAGGACAGCTATGTCAGGTAGCGCATAACGAGCGAGCAGGACAGGTATGTCAGGTAGCGCATAACAAGCGAGCAGGACAGGTATGTCAGGTAGCGCATAACGAGCGAGCAGGACAGGTATGTCAGGTAGCGCATAACGAGCGAGCAGGACAGCTATGTCAGGTAGCGCATAACGAGCGAGCGGGACAGGTATGTCAGGTAGCGCATAACGAGCGAGCAGGACAGCTATGGCACATAGCGTATAACGAGCAAGCAGGACAGGTAAGTCAGGTAGCGCATAACGAGCGAGCAGGACAGCTATGTCAGGTAGCGTATAACAAGCGAGCAGGACAGCTGTCAGGTAGCGCATAACGAGCGAGCAGGACAGGTATGTCAGGTAGCGCATAACGAGCGAGCAGGACAGGTATGTCAGTTAGTGCATAACGAGCGAGCAGGACAGCTGGTATGTCAGGTAGTGCATAACAAGCGAGCAGGACAGGTATGTCAGGTAGTGCATAACAAGCGAGCAGGACAGGTATGTCAGGTAGTGCATAACGAGCAAGCGGGAAAGGTATGTCAGGTAGCGCATAACAAGCGAGCAGGACAGCTATGCCAGGTAGCGCATAACGAGCGATCAGGACAGGTATGTCAGGTAGTGCATAACGAGCGAGCAGGACAGGTATGTCAGGTAGCGCATAACGAGCGAGCGGGACAGTCATGTCAGGTAGCGCATAACGAGCGAGCGGGACAGGTATGTCAGGTAGCGCATTACGAGCGAGCAGGACAGCTATGTCAGGTAGCGCATAACGAGCGAGCAGGACAGGTATGTCAGGTAGCGCATAACGAGCGAGCAGGACAGCTATGTCAGGTAGCGCATAACGAGCGAGCAGGACAGCTATGTTAGGTAGCACATAACAAGCGAGCAGGACAGGTATGTCAGGTAGCGCATAACGAGCGAGCAGGACAGCTGTCAGGTAGCGCATAACGAGCGAGCAGGACAGGCATGTTAGGTAGCGCATAACAAGCGAGCAGGACAGCTGTCAGGTAGCGCATAACGAGCGAGCCGGGCAGCTGTCAGGTAGCGCATAATGAGCGAGCAGGACAGGTATGTCAGGTAGCGCATAACGAGCTAGCAAGACAGGTATGTCAGGTAGCGCATAACGAGTGAGCAGGACAGGTATGTCAGGTAGCGCATAACGAGCGAGCAGGACAGGTATGTCAGGTAGCGCATAACGAGCGAGCAGGACAGCTATGTCAGGTAGCGCATAACGAGCGAGCAGGACAGGTATGTCAGGTAGCGCATAACGAGCGAGCAGGACAGGTATGTCAGGTAGCGCATAACGAGCGAGCAGGACAGGTATGTCAGGTAGCGCATAACGAGCGAGCAGGACAGCTATGTCAGGTAGCGCATAACGAGCGAGCAGGACAGCTATGTCAGGTAGCGCATAACGAGCGAGCAGGACAGCTATGTCAGGTAGCGCATAACGAGCGAGCAGGACAGGTATGTCAGGTAGCGCATAACGAGCGAGCAGGACAGGTATGTCAGGTAGCGCATAACGAGCGAGCAGGACAGCTATGTCAGGTAGCGCATAATGAGCGAGCAGGACAGCTATGTCAGGTAGCGCATAACGAGCGAGCAGGACAGCTATGTCAGGTAGCGCATAACGAGCGAGCGGGACAGGTATGTCAGGTAGCGCATAATGAGCGAGCAGGACAGCTATGGCACATAGCGTATAACGAGCAAGCAGGACAGGTAAGTCAGGTAGCGCATAACGAGCGAGCAGGACAGCTATGTCAGGTAGCGTATAACAAGCGAGCAGGACAGCTGTCAGGTAGCGCATAACGAGCGAGCAGGACAGGTATGTCAGGTAGCGCATAACGAGCGAGCAGGACAGGTATGTCAGTTAGTGCATAACGAGCGAGCAGGACAGCTGGTATGTCAGGTAGTGCATAACGAGCGAGCAGGACAGGTATGTCAGGTAGTGCATAACAAGCGAGCAGGACAGGTATGTCAGGTAGTGCATAACGAGCAAGCGGGAAAGGTATGTCAGGTAGCGCATAACAAGCGAGCAGGACAGCTATGCCAGGTAGCGCATAACGAGCGATCAGGACAGGTATGTCAGGTAGTGCATAACGAGCGAGCAGGACAGGTATGTCAGGTAGCGCATAACGAGCGAGCGGGACAGTTATGTCAGGTAGCGCATAACGAGCGAGCGGGACAGGTATGTCAGGTAGCGCATTACGAGCGAGCAGGACAGCTATGTCAGGTAGCGCATAACGAGCGAGCAGGACAGGTATGTCAGGTAGCGCATAACGAGCGAGCAGGACAGCTATGTCAGGTAGCGCATAACGAGCGAGCAGGACAGCTATGTTAGGTAGCACATAACGAGCGAGCAGGACAGGTATGTCAGGTAGCGCATAACGAGCGAGCAGGACAGCTGTCAGGTAGCGCATAACGAGCGAGCAGGACAGGCATGTTAGGTAGCGCATAACAAGCGAGCAGGACAGCTGTCAGGTAGCGCATAACGAGCGAGCCGGGCAGCTGTCAGGTAGCGCATAATGAGCGAGCAGGACAGGTATGTCAGGTAGCGCATAACGAGCTAGCAAGACAGGTATGTCAGGTAGCGCATAACGAGTGAGCAGGACAGGTATGTCAGGTAGCGCATAACGAGCGAGCAGGACAGGTATGTCAGGTAGCGCATAACGAGCGAGCAGGACAGCTATGTCAGGTAGCGCATAACGAGCGAGCAGGACAGGTATGTCAGGTAGCGCATAACGAGCGAGCAGGACAGGTATGTCAGGTAGCGCATAACGAGCGAGCAGGACAGGTATGTCAGGTAGCGCATAACGAGCGAGCAGGACAGCTATGTCAGGTAGCGCATAACGAGCGAGCAGGACAGCTATGTCAGGTAGCGCATACCAAGCGAGCAGGACAGCTATGTCAGGTAGCGCATAACGAGCGAGCAGGACAGCTATGTCAGGTAGCGCATAACGAGCGAGCAGGACAGGTATGTCAGGTAGCGCATAACGAGCGAGCAGGACAGGTATGTCAGGTAGCGCATAACGAGCGAGCAGGACAGCTATGTCAGGTAGCGCATAACGAGCGAGCAGGACAGCTATGTCAGGTAGCGCATAACGAGCGAGCAGGACAGCTATGTCAGGTAGCGCATAACGAGCGAGCGGGACAGGTATGTCAGGTAGCGCATAACGAGCGAGCAGGGCAGCTATGGCACATAGCGTATAACGAGCAAGCAGGACAGGTAAGTCAGGTAGCGCATAACGAGCGAGCAGGACAGCTATGTCAGGTAGCGTATAACAAGCGAGCAGGACAGCTGTCAGGTAGCGCATAACGAGCGAGCAGGACAGGTATGTCAGGTAGCGCATAACGAGCGAGCAGGACAGGTATGTCAGTTAGTGCATAACGAGCGAGCAGGACAGCTGGTATGTCAGGTAGTGCATAACGAGCGAGCAGGACAGGTATGTCAGGTAGTGCATAACAAGCGAGCAGGACAGGTATGTCAGGTAGTGCATAACGAGCAAGCGGGAAAGGTATGTCAGGTAGCGCATAACAAGCGAGCAGGACAGCTATGCCAGGTAGCGCATAACGAGCGATCAGGACAGGTATGTCAGGTAGTGCATAACAAGCGAGCAGGACAGGTATGTCAGGTAGCGCATAACGAGCGAGCGGGACAGTTATGTCAGGTAGCGCATAACGAGCGAGCGGGACAGGTATGTCAGGTAGCGCATTACGAGCGAGCAGGACAGCTATGTCAGGTAGCGCATAACGAGCGAGCAGGACAGGTATGTCAGGTAGCGCATAACGAGCGAGCAGGATAGCTATGTCAGGTAGCGCATAACGAGCGAGCAGGACAGCTATGTTAGGTAGCACATAACGAGCGAGCAGGACAGGTATGTCAGGTAGCGCATAACGAGCGAGCAGGACAGCTGTCAGGTAGCGCATAACGAGCGAGCAGGACAGGCATGTTAGGTAGCGCATAACAAGCGAGCAGGACAGCTGTCAGGTAGCGCATAATGAGCGAGCCGGGCAGCTGTCAGGTAGCGCATAATGAGCGAGCAGGACAGGTATGTCAGGTAGCGCATAACGAGCTAGCAAGACAGGTATGTCAGGTAGCGCATAACGAGTGAGCAGGACAGGTATGTCAGGTAGCGCATAACGAGCGAGCAGGACAGGTATGTCAGGTAGCGCATAACGAGCGAGCAGGACAGCTATGTCAGGTAGCGCATAACGAGCGAGCAGGACAGGTATGTCAGGTAGCGCATAACGAGCGAGCAGGACAGGTATGTCAGGTAGCGCATAACGAGCGAGCAGGACAGGTATGTCAGGTAGCGCATAACGAGCGAGCAGGACAGCTATGTCAGGTAGCGCATAACGAGCGAGCAGGACAGCTATGTCAGGTAGCGCATAACGAGCGAGCAGGACAGCTATGTCAGGTAGCGCATAACGAGCGAGCAGGACAGGTATGTCAGGTAGCGCATAACGAGCGAGCAGGACAGGTATGTCAGGTAGCGCATAACGAGCGAGCAGGACAGCTATGTCAGGTAGCGCATAACGAGCGAGCAGGACAGGTATGTCAGGTAGCGCATAACGAGCGAGCAGGACAGGTATGTCAGGTAGCGCATAACGAGCGAGCAGGACAGCTATGTCAGGTAGCGCATAACGAGCGAGCAGGACAGGTATGTCAGGTAGCGCATAACGAGCGAGCAGGACATCTATGTCAGGTAGCGCATAACGAGCAAGCAGGACAGCTATGTCAGGTAGCGCATAACGAGCAAGCAGGACAGGTATGTCAGGTAGCGCATAACGAGCGAGCAGGACAGCTATGTCAGGTAGCGCATAACGAGCGAGCAGGACAGGTATGTCAGGTAGCGCATAACGAGCGAGCAGGACAGGTATGTCAGGTAGCGCATAACGAGCGAGCAGGACAGCTATGTCAGGTAGCGCATAACGAGCGAGCAGGACAGGTATGTCAGGTAGCGCATAACGAGCGAGCAGGACATCTATGTCAGGTAGCGCATAACGAGCGAGCAGGACAGGTATGTCAGGTAGCGCATAACGAGCGAGCAGGACAGGTATGTCAGGTAGCGCATAACGAGCGAGCAGGACATCTATGTCAGGTAGCGCATACAGATCAGCGAACAGGACGGCACACTAGCGAGACTGTAGACAGTGCAATGTGGGTAGCCGTTTCGGTTCTTGAAGGAATTTATCTGTTTAATACAATAATCAATCGAGCGTATTATATAACACTAAATTGTTACCCTAACGCTCCTTCAGAGTTGAAAGATATGGTCCATCAGACGTCTCCAATTTTCTAGCGTATGGTTATTTCGGAAAACGACGCAAAATCAAACGACTCACCCCATGACGTTGCAGCACTTAAAGGGAATAGTGCACCTTTAACATTAGTGTTTAACTGAGATAGCCAGACGGTCGGGAGTACTGAGAAATCTCCAAATCTGAATGTTTCCTCCCAAAACGAATTAGTTGCTGAGTTTCAACGCAAAACCCGTTGGAGCTATTGGGAGCTATTTTAAAGGGACAAATCTCGTGACGTTTCGCATACGTCATTAGTGTGACTTCTACCGCACTTCATTTTCGCTATTGAACCGACCACCACCGAAACGTATCATGTTTGGCAACATAACTGCAAGGGAGGCTCGTTCCTCGTCTGGTGTAGCAATTGGTTCAAAATCCGTTTCACGAAGCTGATTCGTCTAGATTACGCTATCGCCGCTGTTGTGGTCCAAGGCAAACATGACAAATCTGAAACATCATGCGACTAGATTTTAAGTAAATAAATTGATCAATTTTGAACAGATTTCAAATTGAAAATTACCAGAAGATGCTTCGTGAAAATACGCATTTGTTGATGGGTGGCTGGTCGCGGTACCTGCAATATATCGATTACATTTTGCCAATGTTTGTTTTTACTTTACGCTGACATGCGATAAGTGCATGATGAGCTAGAAATATTATTGGCCGTAACTTTTTCAATTTCCATTGGATTTCCAATTGAAAATAATGCCGACTCTCATCTTGAAAAGGTGCATCTTTTGATGGGTGATTCGTACCGGTACCTGCAATGTTCGCTGCAGTAGAAGCACATCCACACATGTATTTACATAAACACATTTATGGGTATAGCACATATACATGATATTGGACATGACGCACTTATTGCACATTTATGGGTGTTACTTCAGGTTCACGCAACGCCACTCCACTCATCCAACGCCATAGTACAAACATTCACATTTCACGCATGTACAAATATGAATATTTTGTTCTTCAAATTATCACAAATCGGCCAGCGAACGAGGTTGTTACTTGTTTAAGTAGTGTTGTTTACATATTCTGATTCAAGGATATACTTTTGCCGGTATGACGTCACAACTCATTTTGGTGACGCAAGATTGTTGTGACGTCACACGTATAAATATCAAAATTTTGCAAGTTATGACAAATTGGTACTTCTTCCGCAAAAACGAATGTCAGAACCTTAATCAGGACACTCTTTTCCATCCTTCCACGTACTTTTCCCTGTAAAGCTCTCGTCCCAGTAAGTTATAATCAGGGTATCATAGCCATATACTGATGATTACTACCGAAAACTTCCCTTCCAGTCCACTCCAGCACGTCCTCCCGCCGGACCACCCTCACCTGTTGCGTCGGCACCAGCTCGTCGATATCGACGAAGAGCACGTCGCTGAGCGCGGGGTCGGCGTCGGCGGCGACGGTGACGCTGGCGGCGCCGGGCCGGCGCAGCTGCACGGTCAGCAGAGTGTCCGTGCCGGAGGCCTGCAGCAGGTCCCCGCGGCTGGCGGCCGGCGGCCCAGCGCCCAGCCAGGCGGCGAACGGCCGGCCGCGCGTGTCGTGAGCCGTCACGTTCAGCCGCACCTGCCGCGCACACGCCGGGACAGAGAGTTATCGTCAGCTGATGGCAGTCACGTTCAGCCGCACCTGACGCGCACACGCCGGGACAGAGAGTTATCGTCAGCTGATGGCAGTCACGTTCAGCCGCACCTGCCGCGCACACGCCGGGGCAGAGAGTTATCGTCAGCTGATGGCAGTCACGTTCAGCCGCACCTGACGCGCACACGCCGGGACAGAGAGTTATCGTCAGCTGATGGCAGTCACGTTCAGCCGCACCTGACGCACACACGCCGGGACAGAGAGTTATCGTCAGCTGATGGCAGTCACGTTCAGCCGCACCTGCCGCGCACACGCCGGGACAGAGAGTTATCGTCAGCTGATGGCAGTCACGTTCAGCCGCACCTGCCGCGCACACGCCGGGACAGAGAGTTATCGTCAGCTGATGGCAGTCACGTTCAGCCGCACCTGCCGCGCACACGCCGGGACAGAGAGTTATCGTCAGCTGATGGCAGTCACGTTCAGCCGCACCTGACGCGCACACGCCGGGACAGAGAGTTATCGTCAGCTGATGGCAGTCACGTTCAGCCGCACCTGACGCGCACACGCCGGGACAGAGAGTTATCGTCAGCTGATGGCAGTCACGTTCAGCCGCACCTGACGCGCACACGCCGGGACAGAGAGTTATCGTCAGCTGATGGCAGTCACGTTCAGCCGCACCTGACGCGCACACGCCGGGACAGAGAGTTATCGTCAGCTGATGGCAGTCACGTTCAGCCGCACCTGACGCGCACACGCCGGGACAGAGAGTTATCGTCAGCTGATGGCAGTCACGTTCAGCCGCACCTGACGCGCACACGCCGGGACAGAGAGTTATCGTCAGCTGATGGCAGTCACGTTCAGCCGCACCTGCCGCGCACACGCCGGGACAGAGAGTTATCGTCAGCTGATGGCAGTCACGTTCAGCCGCACCTGCCGCGCACACGCCGGGACAGAGAGTTATCGTCAGCTGATGGCAGTCACGTTCAGCCGCACCTGCCGCGCACACGCCGGGGCAGAGAGTTATCGTCAGCTGATGGCAGTCACGTTCAGCCGCACCTGACGCGCACACGCCGGGACAGAGAGTTATCGTCAGCTGATGGCAGTCACGTTCAGCCGCACCTGACGCGCACACGCCGGGACAGAGAGTTATCGTCAGCTGATGGCAGTCACGTTCAGCCGCACCTGCCGCGCACACGCCGGGACAGAGAGTTATCGTCAGCTGATGGCAGTCACGTTCAGCCGCACCTGCCGCGCACACGCCGGGACAGAGAGTTATCGTCAGCTGATGGCAGTCACGTTCAGCCGCACCTGCCGCGCACACGTCGGGACAGAGAGTTATCGTCAGCTGATGGCAGTCACGTTCAGCCGCACCTGCCGCGCACACGCCGGGACAGAGAGTTATCGTCAGCTGATGGCAGTCACGTTCAGCCGCACCTGCCGCGCACACGCCGGGACAGAGAGTTATCGTCAGCTGATGGCAGTCACGTTCAGCCGCACCTGACGCGCACACGCCGGGGCAGAGAGTTATCGTCAGCTGATGGCAGTCACGTTCAGCCGCACCTGCCGCGCACACGCCGGGACAGAGAGTTATCGTCAGCTGATGGCAGTCACGTTCAGCCGCACCTGCCGCGCACACGCCGGGACAGAGAGTTATCGTCAGCTGATGGCAGTCACGTTCAGCCGCACCTGACGCGCACACGCCGGGGCAGAGAGTTATCGTCAGCTGATGGCAGTCACGTTCAGCCGCACCTGACGCGCACACGCCGGGACAGAGAGTTATCGTCAGCTGATGGCAGTCACGTTCAGCCGCACCTGACGCGCACACGCCGGGACAGAGAGTTATCGTCAGCTGATGGCAGTCACGTTCAGCCGCACCTGACGCGCACACGCCGGGACAGAGAGTTATCGTCAGCTGATGGCAGTCACGTTCAGCCGCACCTGCCGCGCACACGCCGGGACAGAGAGTTATCGTCAGCTGATGGCAGTCACGTTCAGCCGCACCTGACGCGCACACGCCGAGACAGAGAGTTATCGTCAGCTGATGGCAGTCACGTTCAGCCGCACCTGACGCGCACACGCCGGGGCAGAGAGTTATCGTCAGCTGATGGCAGTCACGTTCAGCCGCACCTGACGCGCACACGCCGGGGCAGAGAGTTATCGTCAGCTGATGGCAGTCACGTTCAGCCGCACCTGACGCGCACACGCCGGGACAGAGTTATCGTCAGCTGATGGCAGTCACGTTCAGCCGCACCTGACGCGCACACGCCGGGACAGAGAGTTATCGTCAGCTGATGGCAGTCACGTTCAGCCGCACCTGACGCGCACACGCCGGGGCAGACAGTTATCGTCAGCTGATGTCAGCTAATGTCACAGACAAGCTAGTTGAAATGTGCATTGACGATTGGTGCTTGTTTGTTGGTGCTATATTACTGCCTGAACGTTGCTTGATACCAGCACCGCTACCATTTACTTTTACAATCAACATATCCGATCACATAAAACAAGCGTTAAAACTGCCAAATTAAGTTATATTAGTAATAATTTCCTCAACAAAGATAATCATTGGTACGCTGGTCGTCGTCATCCGCAGCTACCATCCTCTTGCACACATTCTCGCCATCCGGAACTAAAGCATCAAAGTACGGCCCGTGGTTCCAAACAGTGAACACAATGTAGGTATTGAAACCTAGTGCACGCAGTTCCAAATGGTCGCCATGCCCCCCCCCCTCCCCGGTTGCGGGCGGTGCTGACCGTCAGTCCGGTGGGCAGGCTCCGGCTGCCGGCGGCGACACACAGCTCGGCCACAGGCGTCACCATGACGTAGTGGACGGGCAGCAGTTCGAGCATCAGCGCCACCGTCTGGTTGCCACCTGGCTGGCCGCTGGCCGTCAGCCGCACCGTGTCGCGGCCGGTCCGCGGCCCGGCCACCAGCTCCGCGCCGCTCACGGACACCAGACCCTCCAGAGAGGAGGCCACCGCAGGCAGGGAGGTGCGCAGAGAGAGCCGGGAGTGGGGGGACATCAGCACAGAGTCGGTCGGCACCGGCGGCGACAGCACGCGCAGCTCCTCATATACCTGACGAGAGAGAGGGAACAGTGGGGCGGCCGGGTCAGGGCCGGGAGTGGGGGGGGGGGGGGGGGCATCAGCACAGAGTCGGTCGGCACCGGCGGCGACAGCACGCGCAGCTCCTCATATACCTGACGAGAGAGAGAGGGAACAGTGGGGCGGCCGGGTCAGGGCCAGGGAACTGATGGAGCAAGGCCAGTACTAGTCGGCCTGCACAGTCCACAGAGCGCAAGTCAGGCGGCTACTTGGCGTCCGACGGTAGCCAGAGAAGACAGCTGGCATGCCGAGGTGTTCAAGCCCCGAGGTGTTCATGCTCAAACACATATTCTCTTAAACTCATGCATATAATCAGTTAGGCGAATCACTGTTGGTCCCTTACACAACTTCACACAAATTCGTGTTCACTAAATGCATGAGAACGGCGAAGATCCCCGATAACAGCGAGTTATGCCGTGTGTGCAGTTATAGGACAGAGTACTGACCATGACGTGGAGTACTGACCGTGACGTGGAGTACTGACCGTGACGTGGAGTACTGACCGTGACGTGGAGTACTGGCCGTGACGTGGAGTACTGACCGTGACGTGGAGTACTGACCGTGACGTGGAGTACTGACCGTGACGTGGAGTACTGACCGTGACGTGGAGTACTGACCGTGACGTGGAGTACTGGCCGTGACGTGGAGTACTGACCGTGACGTGGAGTACTGACCGTGACGTGGAGTACTGGCCGTGACGTGGAGTACTGACCGTGACGTGGAGTACTGACCGTGACGTGGAGTACTGACCGTGACGTGGAGTACTGACCGTGACGTGGAGTACTGACCGTGACGTGGAGTACTGACCGTGACGTGGAGTACTGACCGTGACGTGGAGTACTGACCGTGACGTGGAGTACTGGCCGTGACGTGGAGTACTGGCCGTGACGTGGAGTACTGGCCGTGACGTGGAGTACTGGCCGTGACGTGGAGTACTGGCCGTGACGTGGAGTACTGACCGTGACGTGGAGTACTGACCGTGACGTGGAGTACTGACCGTGACGTGGAGTACTGACCGTGACGTGGAGTACTGACCGTGACGTGGAGTACTGACCGTGACGTGGAGTACTGACCGTGACGTGGAGTACTGACCGTGACGTGGAGTACTGACCGTGACGTGGAGTACTGACCGTGACGTGGAGTACTGACCGTGACGTGGAGTACTGACCGTGACGTGGAGTACTGACCGTGACGTGGAGTACTGACCGTGACGTGGAGTACTGACCGTGACGTGGAGTACTGACCGTGACGTGGAGTACTGACCGTGACGTGGAGTACTGACCGTGACGTGGAGTACTGACCGTGACGTGGAGTACTGGCCGTGACGTGGAGTACTGGCCGTGACGTGGAGTACTGACCGTGACGTGGAGTACTGACCGTGACGTGGAGTACTGACCGTGACGTGGAGTACTGACCGTGACGTGGAGTACTGACCGTGACGTGGAGTACTGACCGTGACGTGGAGTACTGACCGTGACGTGGAGTACTGACCGTGACGTGGAGTACTGACCGTGACGTGGAGTACTGACCGTGACGTGGAGTACTGACCGTGACGTGGAGTACTGACCGTGACGTGGAGTACTGACCGTGACGTGGAGTACTGACCGTGACGTGGAGTACTGGCCGTGACGTGGAGTACTGACCGTGACGTGGAGTACTGACCGTGACGTGGAGTACTGACCGTGACGTGGAGTACTGACCGTGACGTGGAGTGTAGCCTTGCTGGGCAGGTGGCCGGGACAGGAGGCGGGCCGGGCGCCGTCACTGAATTGGAGCACCACCGTCAGCTGCGCCTTCCCCGGCTCCAGGGCCGACATTCGCATCGCCACGCCCTCGTCAGAGTAGACACACAGCTGCGGCGGGCACAGGGCACGGTCAGGCCGGCAGACGCTGCAGTCCTCCAGTCACATGATCACAGACAAACGGCGACAGATCACCACGCTGGCAGCTGCACATTATTCACACAAAACGATCGCGCAGCCACACCGTTAACCCTATTTGTAACAGGGGGGGGGGGGGGGGGGGGTTCCGCCCCCCCCCCCCCTCTCATGTTTTTCGCAGATATCTCTAGAACGGCTGGGAGCAGGCCCATGACATTTTGGGACTTTTCATAGAATTGAATACCGCATTTGGAGTCAAAATTTTGAGTTCTTAACCTGAACAGAGGCGGTTCCAGGGCACAGTTTTGGGTGGGTTCGGAGGAGACATTTGGCGATAATACGGAAATGCGATCTTCACGGTTTCTTCCTAACTGCCTCAAGTATGAAGGAGTTACATCGGTTTACGGTGATTGCAACAAGTGCAAATTAGTTGATGTTAATGAAATATCACAACAATTGCATGGCAGAGGCGGTTTCAGGGGCTTGAAAAGGGGGGTTTCCAGGAAGTATTAAATGCTTGGCAGGAAGCCAATATAGCGATGTAAGGGGCATTTATAGCTATCAAGATGTAAAAGATAGCTTCTGCTTCCATTATTTGCATAATTTATTACATAGAGTTTCAGGGGCGTGTTCAGGCACATGAAAAGGGGGTGACTGGCATGGTGATGACGATATGCCAGCGATAACGGCGCAATAGACGTTTAACTTATAATGATATATGCACATATGAGGCCAGAAAAGGGAATAAAGTCATTTTTTGCAGAGGCGCGCTCAGGAATGGAAGAAAGGGAGTCATATTATTGGAAGGAAACTATGAGGCATGGGCGTACAATGACATAACATACTGCAGTTTTCGGATGAAACACGCACCACAGGCTACTCTACGAACGATTATAAGATAATAGGCGAGTCCAGGTAGGGTAAAATGGGGGTAAGCAATGTTAATTGAAGTTGTAAGTGAAATAGTCACTGTTGACTAGTTAGTATCATAATAGCGGATAATATACTTATCAAAAGGTCTTGCACCGCCCCAGTTTGGATCCTGGATACGCCTATGATGAAGTACAACATGCAAAAAGGAACTATCTACGATCAGTAACATATTTATAGTGTTGGATAGCAACTTGTCTGCGGTTAATATTTTTTCCCAATTTGACCTCCCTTTTTCACTAACCTGGTACCGCCTATGGCAAAAATATATGATTTATAACTGTTTTGTCTAATGTCACAATCATATACCATTTCATTTATAAAAAGAAGTTTTATTACGCATTTACTTCACCCCCATATTGAGTGACCTGCACACGCCTATGATTTTTGAATTTTCAAACGTCACCGTCATATATCAATTTCGAATTCAATCTCTATCGATTCCTATTAGTTGTGTTAAAATCGGTCGATAAACATGAAAGCTATGTTGGATCAAAAATACCACTAAAATTTGTAGTTTTTGCCCCTGTTGCCCCCCTATCCAAAATTTAGATTTATTATTTAGAAATGTAGATCGTGTTGAGGGGAACCAAACACCGTTTCATTTTTTGAAAATCGGACGGGTAGATCTCGAGATCTCCGGGGGCGCGGAATCCCCCCCCCCCCCCCCCCCAGCTGGGTTACAAACAGGGGTAGCCAGGAGCCTGTTACAAATAGGGTTAAAGATAGGATCCGAATGCACCATTTGTAAAAAGACTATTTAACCTAACAATATTAGCTGAACCAGTCAGATGCTGTAGACGGTAAGACAGGAGGAGGATGCACATATGAGTATCAGACTAGCAGCCAGTCATCGTGAAACCCCGATCGCTCATCGGCACCGGCTGTTGTCCCACCTATGATGCCAATGGGGCACTGGGGGAAAAAATAGTTCCAAACCCGCCGCTAGGTGTCTCCGCGAGCCGGTTAGGTTCACCCCGGCGGCCGGCGCCCACGCAACGGCACGGTAGCGCGCTCCACCACTGTTAGCAAGGGGTGGTGGAGGGGCAGGGTGTGCAATTTTTCGTTCGTTTTTTTTTAGTAAATATGTCCAGTGGAGTCAATCGAAGGTATATACCATGGACGATTACCCTAACATGAGCACGATGAACCTGAAAAGCCTGTTGATCTTACGGAATGCAATAACAACAGGGAAGATACTGCTCATTGATACGTAAATCCATTTTACAGTGATACAGTGATACGGGTAGAGTTCTTCAAATATCCATCCAGGGTGACCGTGAAAGGCAAACCGGGGCAGGGGCGCCATCATATATTGTTGCCAGGTGTGGCCAACGCCCAATCAGACATTTCTTTCCGGTCAGTGCTATAGGGTTAATGTTCAAGTTTCGTATTTCAGGGGGCCGTCTGCCCATAGGCGACCCCCCCCCCCCCCCATGCCGGTCTGCGATCGCTTATGAGTCTGCTGTCTGCCCCCGGGATAGGGCTGCCTGCGCCTTCGGAATGGGGCCAATCTTCAGACTCTTTGTTTGTTTCCGACAAAAATCGAAACATGACTCGTAGTAATTTAAACGTTATTTCAACCGTACTTTAGCAACCTTATCATAAGCGTTATTTCACAAAACACAAAATCGGAACAGAATCAGAACTGGTTAAATTTGAACATATGTCCGACGGACGCCTCATAAGTTTTCAGAGATAAAAAACACGGAAAACAGCACCTCTAATGCTGAGTCTAATGCGTATCTGCGTCTACACCCTCACGACAGCTTGCATTTTCAATTTAATACAAGGAAAATCGACCAAAAAAAGCCAGTACCTATTCTACTACAATACTGGACCGATGCAGTATTCAGCGCGCTGCGCACTACCGAACTGCAGTGTTGATCACCACTACACTGGTAGGTATAGGGTGGCTAGAAAAATATCGATCATCGAAAGATGACACGGGCTCACGTCTCATGGGGTTCTCTGATGTTTTGCGATATGTATGGGTGGTGTGCGACAGTATGTATGGTATGCATATAGTCTATTTTTAGCTGAGGCCGCATGGGCCGCTCGCCCTTATTGACGGTGGCCACGCACGGTTAACTTTGTCGGTTTCGTTCTACCCCTAAATATCGGTTGATAGCATCAAAAAGGGTATCATTCAACTAACAAGACTTAAGAGAACCACATGAGACGTGATCCCGTATCATTTTCGCAAACAACTATTTTTAGAGTCACCCTTCTGGCGGCCGTCTCGCAACGTGCTGCAATGCGGGCCGGCCGCCGGTGAACGTAACCGGCGCGCAGAGACATCTGGCGGATTAGTTTCCACACTACCCCATTGGGATATTTTGTAGGCGCCACAAATACAAGGTTACATTACATAGGCGTTCGTCGCCCCCACTGACCGGGCTGGTTACATTACATAGGCGTTCGTCGCCCCCCACTGACCGGGCTGGTTACATTACATAGGCGTTCGTCGCCCCCCACTGACCGGGCTGGTTACATTGCATAGGCGTTCGTCGCCCCCCACTGACCGGGCTGGTTACATTACATAGGCGTTCGTCGCCCCCCACTGACCGGGCTGGTTACATTACATAGGCGTTCGTCGCCCCCCACTGACCGGGCTGGTTACATTACATAGGCGTTCGTCGCCCCCACTGACCGGGCTGGTTACATTACATAGGCGTTCGTCGCCCCCACTGACCGGGCTGGTTACATTACATAGGCGTTCGTCGCCCCCACTGACCGGGCTGGTTACATTACATAGGCGTTCGTCGCCCCCACTGAGCGGGCTGGTTACATTACATAGGCGTTCGTCGCCCCCACTGACCGGGCTGAGCGGGCTGGTTACATTACATAGGCGTTCGTCGCCCCCACTGACCGAGCTGACCGGGCTGGTTACATTACATAGGCGTTCGTCGCCCCCACTGACCGGGCTGGTTACATTACATAGGCGTTCGTCGCCCCACTGAGCGGGCTGGTTACATTACATAGGCGTTCGTCGCCCCCACTGACGCGGCTGAGCGGGCTGGTTACATTACATAGGCGTCCGTCGCCCCACTGACCGGGCTGAGCGGGCTGGTTACATTACATAGGCGTTCGTCGCCCCCACTGACCGGGCTGAGCGGGCTGGTTACATTACATAGGCGTTCGTCGCCCCCACTGACCGGGCTGAGCGGGCTGGTTACATTACATAGGCGTTCGTCGCCCCCACTGACCGGGCTGAGCGGGCTGGTTACATTACATAGGCGTTCGTCGCCCCCACTGACCGGGCTGGTTACATTACATAGGCGTTCGTCGCCCCCACTGACCGGGCTGAGCGGGCTGGTTACATTACATAGGCGTTCGTCGCCCCCACTGACCGGCTGAGCGGGCTGGTTACATTACATAGGCGTTCGTCGCCCCCACTGACCGGGCTGAGCGGGCTGGTGACGGCGGCCGTCTGCGGGTAGGAGCTGCTCCAGCGGAACGTGACGCCCGGCACCGGACTCTTGATGACGAACACGCCGCCGTGCTGGTCCAGACCGTCGGCGTACAGCGGCTGCTGCTGGCCGCGCTGGATCCGCGTCAGGGGGGCACGGAGCCGCACCCCACACAGCTGCACTACGTGAGCCAACACCGAGTCCTGTCGAGAGCCGAGGTCGAGAGGTCGAGAGGTCAGCGGCAGGGTCGGCCAGGTGGACAACCGACGCCGTGAGGTGGATGTTGATCAGTCAAGACGGCAGCCGGTAACATTACAGCTCAGCACAACATCATCACAGGAGGCCGGTAACATTACAGATCAGCACAACATCATCACAGGAGGCCGGTAACATTACAGCTCAGCACATCATCATCACAGGAGGCCGGTAACATTACAGCTCAGCACAACATCATCACAGGAGGCCGGTAACATTACACCTCAGCACATCATCACAGGAGGCCGGTAACATTACAGCTCAGCACATCATCATCACAGGAGGCCGGTAACATTACAGCTCAGCACATCATCATCACAGGAGGCCGGTAACATTACAGCTCAGCACATCATCATCACAGGAGGCCGGTAACATTACAGCTCAGCACATCATCACAGGAGGCGGTAACATTACAGCTCAGCACAACATCATCACAGGAGGCCGGTAACATTACAGCTCAGCACAACATCATCACAGGAGGCCGGTAACATTACAGCTCAGCACAACATCATCACAGGAGGCCGGTAACATTACAGCTCAGCACAACATCATCACAGGAGGCCGGTAACATTACAGCTCAGCACAACATCATCACAGGGGGCCGGTAACATTACAGCTCAGCACAACATCATCACAGGAGGCCGGTAACATTACACCTCATCACATCATCACAGGAGGCCGGTGTTTAGCGGCCGGTGCGACGCGTCTTTTGTGCGGCAGATTACAGTCGAGGTAACACGGTTACCGTCGAGGTAACCGTGTGCGCCGTCACGACTCATTTCTCAGCAGATGGTGGGTGTACGGTACCTACCGTATACTGAGTACCCGTACACTGAGTACCGTGTAGCGTACCTGGCAGTAGACGGTGTGCTGTCCGGTGACCGGGTCACGGTCGGCCACGCGGCCCGTCAGCCACTGAGTATACTGAGTACCGTACACTGAGTACCGTACCCTGAGTACCGTACACTCAGTACCGTGTAGCGTACCTGGCAGTAGACGGTGTGATGTCCGGTGGCCGGGTCGCGGTCGGCCACGCGGCCAGTCAGCCACTGAGTACCGTACAGTCAGTACTGTGTAGTCAGTACTGTACAGCGTACCTGGCAGTAGACGGTGTGCTGTCCGGTGGCAGGGTCCGCGGTCGGCCACCCGGCCCGTCAGCCGCACGCTGCTGCCCGGCCCGAACGGCGGTCACCAGCCCCGCGGCGCTGACGGCGGCCGTCGCAGACTCGGCCGAGCTGAACTGCACGTCCGTGTCGGCCCGGGGCCCGCCGCTGGCCGACAGCTGGTACTGGCTTCCCACGGCCACGGTGCGGTTACGCGGAGTCAGACGCAGCGGCGGGGAACACCTCGACGCGCCGGTCGGCGGCGGCCGTGAGGCCGGCCCGCGCCCGTCAGCGTCACGTCTCCCACCGTCTCGCCGCGCACCTCGTACAGGTGGGTGTCGTCAGGACCGGCAGACTGGTACCTGTGGCACGGCACAGGAGACGGTCAGCCACCTGACAGGAGACGGTCAGCCACCTGACAGAAGACGGTCAGCCACCTGACAGGAGACGGTCAGCCACCTGACAGGAGGACGGTCAGCCACCTGACAGGAGACGGTCAGCCACCTGACAGAAGACGGTCAGCCACCTGACAGGAGACGGTCAGCCACCTGACAGGAGACGGTCAGCCACCTGACAGGAGACGGTCAGCCACCTGACAGGAGACGGTCAGCCACCTGACAGGAGACGGTCAGCCACCTGACAGGAGACTGTCAGCCACCTGTCAGGAGACGGTCAGCCACCTGACAGGAGACGGTGAGCCACCTGACAGAAGACGGTGAGCCACCTGACAGGAGACGGTCAGCCACCTGACAGGAGACGGTCAGCCACCTGACAGGAGACGGTCAGCCACCTGACAGGAGACGGTCAGCCACCTGACAGGAGACGGTCAGCCACCTGACCGGAGACGGTCAGCCACCTGACCGGAGACGGTCAGCCACCTGACCGGAGACGGTCAGCCACCTGACCGGAGACGGTCAGCCACCTGACCGGAGAGACGGTCAGCCACCTGACCGGAGACGGTCAGCCACCTGACCGGAGACGGTCAGCCACCTGACCGGAGACGGTCAGCCACCTGACCGGAGACGGTCAGCCACCTGACCGGAGACGGTCAGCCACCTGACCGGAGACGGTCAGCCACCTGACCGGAGACGGTCAGCCACCTGACAGGAGACGGTCAGCCACCTGACAGGAGACGGTCAGCCTGACAGGAGACAGTCAGCCACCTGACAGGAGACAGTCAGCCACCTGACAGGAGACGGTCAGCCACCTGACAGGAGACGGTCAGCCACCTGACAGGAGACGGTCAGCCACCTGACAGGAGACGGTCAGCCACCTGACAGGAGACAGTCAGCCACCTGACAGGAGACGGTCAGCCACCTGACCGGAGACGGTCAGCCACCTGACAGGAGACGGTCAGCCACCTGACAGGAGACGGTCAGCCACCTGACAGGAGACGGTCAGCCACCTGACCGGAGACGGTCAGCCACCTGACAGGAGACGGTCAGCCACCTGACAGGAGACGGTCAGCCACCTGACAGGAGACGGTCAGCCACCTGACAGGAGACGGTCAGCCACCTGACAGGAGACGGTCAGCCACCTGACCGGAGACGGTCAGCCACCTGACAGGAGACGGTCAGCCACCTGACAGGAGACGGTCAGCCACCTGACAGGAGACGGTCAGCCACCTGACAGGAGACGGTCAGCCACCTGACCGGAGACGGTCAGCCACCTGACCGGAGACGGTCAGCCACCTGACAGGAGACGGTCAGCCACCTGACAGGAGACGGTCAGCCACCTGACAGGAGACGGTCAGCCACCTGACAGGAGACGGTCAGCCACCTGACAGGAGACGGTCAGCCACCTGACAGAAGACGGTGAGCCACCTGACCGGAGACGGTCAGCCACCTGACAGGAGACGGTCAGCCACCTGACAGGAGACGGTCAGCCACCTGACAGGAGACGGTCAGCCACCTGACAGGAGACCGTCAGCCACCTGACAGGAGACGGTCAGCCACCTGACAGGAGACGGTCAGCCACCTGACCGGAGACGGTGAGCCACCTGACAGGAGACGGTCAGCCACCTGACAGGAGACGGTCAGCCCACCTGACAGGAGACGGTCAGCCACCTGACAGGAGACGGTCAGCCACCTGACCGGAGACAGTCAGCCACCTGACAGGAGACGGTCAGCCACCTGACAGGAGACGATCAGCCACCTGACAGGAGACGGTGAGCCACCTGACAGGAGACGGTCAGCCACCTGACAGGAGGACGGTCAGCCACCTGACAGGAGACGGTCAGCCACCTGACCGGAGACGGTCAGCCACCTGACCGGAGACGGTCAGCCACCTGACCGGAGACGGTCAGCCACCTGACAGGAGACGGTCAGCCTGACAGGAGACAGTCAGTCACCTGACAGGAGACAGTCAGCCACCTGACAGGAGACGGTCAGCCACCTGACAGGAGGACGGTCAGCCACCTGACCGGAGACGGTCAGCCACCTGACAGGAGACGGTCAGCCACCTGACAGGAGACGGTCAGCCACCTGACAGGAGACGGTCAGCCACCTGACAGGAGACGGTCCAGCCACCTGACAGGAGACGGTCAGCCACCTGACAGGAGACGGTCAGCCACCTGACAGGAGACGGTCAGCCACCTGACAGGAGACGGTCAGCCACCTGACAGGGAGACGGTCAGCCACCTGACAGGAGACGGTCAGCCACCTGACAGGAGACGGTCAGCCACCTGACAGGAGACGGTCAGCCACCTGACAGGAGAACGGTCAGCCACCTGACAGGAGACGGTCAGCCACCTGACAGGAGACGGTCAGCCACCTGACAGGAGACGGTCAGCCACCTGACAGGAGACGGTCAGCCACCTGACAGGAGGACGGTGAGCCACCTGACCGGAGACGGTCAGCCACCTGACCGGAGACGGTCAGCCACCTGACAGGAGACGGTCAGCCACCTGACCGGAGACGGTCAGCCACCTGACCGGAGACGGTCAGCCACCTGACAGGAGACGGTCAGCCTGACAGGAGACAGTCAGCCACCTGACAGGAGACGGTCAGCCACCTGACAGGAGACGGTCAGCCACCTGACAGGAGACGGTCAGCCCACCTGACAGGAGACGGTCAGCCACCTGACCGGAGACGATCAGCCACCTGACAGGAGACAGTCAGCCACCTGACAGGAGACTGGTCAGCCACCTGACAGGAGACGGTCAGCCACCTGACAGGAGACGGTCAGCCACCTGACCGGAGACGGTCAGCCACCTGACAGGAGACGGTCAGCCACCTGACAGGAGACGGTCAGCCACCTGACAGGAGACGGTCAACCACCTGACAGGAGACGGTCAGCCACCTGACAGGAGACGGTCAGCCACCTGACAGGAGACGGTCAGCCACCTGACAGGAGACGGTCAGCCACCTGACCGGAGACAGTCAGCCCACCTGACAGGAGACGGTCAGCCACCTGACAGGAGACGGTCAGCCACCTGACCGGAGACGGTCAGCCACCTGACCGGAGACGGTCAGCCACCTGACCGGAGACGGTCAGCCACCTGACCGGAGACGGTCAGCCACCTGACCGGAGACGGTCAGCCACCTGACAGGAGACGGTCAGCCACCTGACCGGAGACGGTCAGCCACCTGACCGGAGACGGTCAGCCACCTGACAGGAGACGGTCAGCACCTGACAGGAGACAGTCAGCCACCTGACAGGAGACGGTCAGCCACCTGACAGGAGACGGTCAGCCACCTGACAGGAGACGGTCAGCCACCTGACAGGAGACGGTCAGCCACCTGACCGGAGACGGTCAGCCACCTGACAGGAGACAGTCAGCCACCTGACAGGAGATCGGTCAGCCACCTGACAGGAGACGGTCAGCCACCTGACAGGAGACGGTCAGCCACCTGACCGGAGACGGTCAGCCACCTGACAGGAGACGGTCAGCCACCTGACAGGAGACGGTCAGCCACCTGACAGGAGACGGTCAACCACCTGACAGGAGACGGTCAGCCACCTGACAGGAGACGGTCAGCCACCTGACAGGAGACGGTCAGCCACCTGACAGGAGACGGTCAGCCACCTGACAGGAGACAGGTCAGCCACCTGACAGGAGACGGTCAGCCACCTGACAGGAGACGGTCAGCCACCTGACCGGAGACGGTCAGCCACCTGACAGGAGACGGTCGAGCCACCTGACAGGAGACGGTCGAGCCACCTGACAGGAGACGGTCAGCCACCTGACAGGAGACGGTCAGCCACCTGACAGGAGACGGTCAGCCACCTGACAGGAGACGGTCAGCCACCTGACAGGAGACGGTCAGCCACCTGACAGGAGACGGTCGAGCCACCTGACAGGAGACGGTCAGCCACCTGACAGGAGACGGTCAGCCACCTGACAGGAGACGGTCGAGCCACCTGACAGGAGACGGTGAGCCACCTGACAGGAGACGGTCAGCCACCTGACAGGAGAAGGTCAGCCACCTGACAGGAGACGGTCGAGCCACCTGACAGGAGACGGTCAGCCACCTGACAGGAGACGGTCAGCCACCTGACAGGAGACGGTCAGCCACCTGACAGGAGACGGTCAGCCACCTGACAGGAGACGGTCAGCCACCTGACAGGAGACGGTCAGCCACCTGACAGGGAGACGGTCAGCCACCTGACAGGAGACGGTCAGCCACCTGACAGGAGACGGTCAGCCACCTGACCGGAGACGGTCAGCCACCTGACAGGAGACGGTCAGCCACCTGACAGGAGACGGTCAGCCACCTGACTGGAGACGGTCAGCCACCTGACAGGAGACGGTCAGCCACCTGACAGGAGACGGTCAGCCACCTGACAGGAGACGGTCAGCCACCTGACCGGAGACGGTCAGCCACCTGACAGGAGACGGTCAGCCACCTGACCGGAGACGGTCAGCCACCTGACCGGAGACGGTCAGCCACCTGACCGGAGACGGTCAGCCACCCTGACCGGAGACGGTCAGCCACCTGACCGGAGACGGTCAGCCACCTGACCGGAGACGGTCAGCCACCTGACCGAGACGGTCAGCCACCTGACCGGAGACGGTCAGCCACCTGACCGGAGACGGTCAGCCACCTGACCGGAGACGGTCAGCCACCTGACCGGAGACGGTCAGCCACCTGACCGGAGACGGTCAGCCACCTGACCGGAGACGGTCAGCCACCTGACCGGAGACGGTCAGCCACCTGACAGGAGACGGTCAGCCACCTGACAGGAGACGGTCAGCCACCTGACAGGAGGACGGTCAGCCACCTGACAGGAGACGGTCAGCCACCTGACAGGAGACGGTCAGCCACCTGACAGGAGACGGTCAGCCACCTGACAGGAGACGGTCAGCCACCTGACAGGAGACGGTCAGCCACCTGACAGGAGACGGTCAGCCACCTGACAGGAGACGGTCAGCCACCTGACAGGAGACGGTCAGCCACCTGACAGGAGACGGTCAGCCACCTGACAGGAGACGGTCAGCCACCTGACAGGAGACGGTCAGCCACCTGACAGGAGACGGTCAGCCACCTGACAGGAGACGGTCAGCCACCTGACAGGAGACAGTCAGCCACCTGACCGGAGACGGTCAGCCACCTGACAGGAGACGGTCAGCCACCTGACCGGAGACGGTCAGCCACCTGACAGAGACGGTCAGCCACCTGACGGAGACGGTCAGCCACCTGACAGGAGACGGTCAGCCACCTGACAGGAGACGGTCAGCCACCTGACAGGAGACGGTCAGCCACCTGACCGGAGACGGTCAGCCACCTGACAGGAGACAGGTCAGCCACCTGACAGGAGACGGTCAGCCACCTGACAGGAGACGGTCAGCCACCTGACAGGAGACGGTCAGCCACCTGACCGGAGACGGTCAGCCACCTGACAGGAGACGGTCAGCCACCTGACAGAAGACGGTCAGCCACCTGACAGGAGACGGTCAGCCACCTGACAGGAAGACGGTCAGCCACCTGACAGGAGACGGTCAGCCACCTGCAGGAGACAGTCAGCCACTGACAGGAGACGGTCAGCCACCTGACAGGAGACGGTCAGCCACCTGACAGGAGACGGTCAGCCACCTGACACGGAGACGGTCAGCCACAAGACAGGAGACGGTCAGCCACCTGACAGGAGACGGTCAGCCACCTGACAGGGAGACAGTCAGCCACCTGACAGGAGACAGTCAGCCACCTGACAGGAGACGGTCAGCCACCTGACAGGAGACGGTCAGCCACCTGACAGGAGACGGTCAGCCACCTGACAGGAGACGGTCAGCCACCTGACAGGAGACGGTCAGCCACCTGACAGGAGACGGTCAGCCACCTGACCGGAGACGGTCAGCCACCTGACAGGAGACGGTCAGCCACCTGACAGGAGACGGTCAGCCACCTGACAGGAGACGGTCAGCCACCTGACAGGAGACGGTCAGCCACCTGACAGGAGACAGGTCAGCCACCTGACAGGAGACGGTCAGCCACCTGACAGGAGACGGTCAGCCACCTGACAGGAGACGGTCAGCCACCTGACAGGAGACGGTCAGCCACCTGACAGGAGACGGTCAGCCACCTGACCGAGAGACGGTCAGCCACCTGACAGGAGACGGTCAGCCACCTGACAGGAGACGGTCAGCCTGACAGGAGACAGGTCAGACACCTGACAGGAGACAGTCAGCCACCTGACAGGAGACGGTCAGCCACCTGACAGGAGACGGTCAGCCACCTGACAGGAGACGGTCAGCCACCTGACAGGAGACGGTCAGCCACCTGACAGGAGACGGTCAGCCACCTGACAGGAGGACGGTCAGCCACCTGACCGGAGACGGTCAGCCACCTGACAGGAGACGGTCAGCCACCTGACAGGAGACGGTCAGCCACCTGACCAGGAGACGGTCAGCCACCTGACAGGAGACGGTCAGCCACCTGACAGGAGACGGTCAGCCACCTGACAGGAGACGGTCAGCCACCTGACAGGAGACGGTCAGCCACCTGACAGGAGACGGTCAGCCACCTGAC
The DNA here is from genome assembly GCA_036785665.1 of Chirona hameri. Lineage (NCBI taxonomy): Eukaryota > Metazoa > Arthropoda > Thecostraca > Balanomorpha > Balanidae > Chirona > Chirona hameri. The sequence continues at coordinate 7,951 of JAXIVJ010004366.1, read as the reverse complement.
AGGAGACGGTCAGCCACCTGACAGGAGACGGTCAGCCCACCTGACAGGAGACGGTCAGCCACCTGACAGGAGAAGGTCAGCCACCTGACAGGAGACGGTCAGCCACCTGACAGGAGACGGTCAGCCACCTGAGACAGGAGACGGTCAGCCACCTGACAGGAGACGGTCAGCCACCTGACCGGAGACGGTCAGCCACCTGACAGGAGACGGTCAGCCACCTGACAGGAGACGGTCAGCCCACCTGACAGGAGACGGTCAGCCACCTGACAGGAGACGGTCAGCCACCTGACAGGAGACGGTCAGCCACCTGACAGAAGAGACGGTCGAGCCACCTGACCGGAGACGGTCAGTCCACCTGACAGGAGACGGTCAGCCACCTGACAGGAGACGGTCAGCCACCTGACAGGAGACGGTCAGCCACCTGACAGGAGACGTCAGCCACCTGACAGGAGACGGTCAGCCACCTGACAGGAGACGGTCAGCCACCTGACCGGAGACGGTCGAGCCACCTGACAGGAGACGGTCGAGCCACCTGACAGGAGACGGTCAGCCACCTGACAGGAGACGGTCAGCCACCTGACAGGAGACGGTCAGCCACCTGACAGGAGACGGTCAGCCACCTGACAGGAGACGTCAGCCACCTGACAGGAGACGGTAGAGCCACCTGACAGGAGACGGTCAGCCACCTGACAGGAGACGGTCAGCCACCTGACAGGAGACGGTCAGCCACCTGACCGGAGACGGTCAGCCACCTGACCGGAGACGGTCAGCCACCTGACCGGAGGACGGTCAGCCACCTGACAGGAGACGGTCAGCCTGACAGGAGACAGTCAGTCCACCTGACAGGAGACAGTCAGCCACCTGACAGGAGACGGTCAGCCACCTGACAGGAGACGGTCAGCCACCTGACGGAGACGGTCAGCCACCTGACAGGAGACGGTCAGCCACCTGACAGGAGACAGTCAGCCACCTGACAGGAGACGGTCAGCCACCTGACAGGAGACGGTCAGCCACCTGACAGGAGACGGTCAGCCACCTGACAGGAGACGGTCAGCCACCTGACAGGAGACGGTCAGCCACCTGACAGGAGACGGTCAGCCACCTGACAGGAGACGGTCAGCCACCTGACAGGAGAACGGTCAGCCACCTGACAGGAGACGGTCAGCCACCTGACAGGAGACGGTCAGCCACCTGACAGGAGACGGTCAGCCACCTGACAGGAGACGGTCAGCCACCTGACAGGAGACGGTCAGCCACCTGACAGGAGACGGTCAGCCACCTGACAGGAGACGGTCAGCCACCTGACAGGAGACGGTCAGCCACCTGACAGGAGACGGTCAGCCACCTGACAGGAGACGGTCAGCCACCTTGACAGGAGACGGTCAGCCACACTGACAGGAGACGGTCAGCCACCTGACAGGAGACGGTCAGCCACCTGACAGGAGACGGTCAGCCACCTGACAGGAGACGGTCAGCCACCTGACAGGAGACGGTCAGCCACCTGACAGGAGAACGGTCAGCCACCTGACAGGAGACGGTCAGCCACCTGACAGGAGACGGTCAGCCACCTGACCGGAGACGGTCAGCCACCTGACAGGAGACGGTCAGCCACCTGACAGGAGACGGTCAGCCACCTGACAGGAGACGGTCAGCCACCTGACAGGAGACGGTCAGCCACCTGACAGGAGACGGTCAGCCACCTGACAGGAGACTGTCAGCCACCTGACAGAAGACGTGCAGCCACCTGACAGGAGACGGTCAGCCACCTGACAGAAGACGGTCAGCCACCTGACAGGAGACGGTCAGCCACCTGACAGGAGACGGTCAGCCACCTGACAGGAGACGGTCAGCCACCTGACAGGAGACGGTCAGCCTGACAGGAGACAGTCAGCCACCTGACATGAGACAGTCAGCCACCTGACAGGAGACAGTCAGCCACCTGACAGGAGACGGTCAGCCACCTGACAGGAGACGGTCAGCCACCTGACAGGAGACGAGTCAGCCACCTGACAGGAGACGGTCAGCGTCAGCCACCTGACAGGAGACGGTCAGCCACCTGACAGGAGACGGTCAGCCACCTGACAGGAGACGGTCAGCCACCTGACCGGAGACGGTCGAGCCACCTGACAGGAGACGGTCAGCCACCTGACAGGAGACGGTCAGCCACCTGACAGGAGACGGTCAGCCACCTGACCGGAGACGGTCAGCCACCTGACCGGAGACGGTCAGCCACCTGACAGGAGACGGTCAGCCCTGACAGGAGACAGTCAGCCACCTGACAGGAGATCGGTCAGCCACCTGACAGGAGACGGTCAGCCACCTGACAGGAGACGGTCAGCCACCTGACAGGAGACAGTCAGCCACCTGACAGGAGACGGTCAGCCACCTGACAGGAGACGGTCAGCCACCTGACAGGAGACGGTCAGCCACCTGACAGGAGACGGTCAGCCACCTGACAGGAGACGGTCAGCCACCTGACAGGAGACGGTCAGCCACCTGACGGAGACGGTCAGCCACCTGACAGGAGACGGTCAGCCACCTGACAGGAGACGGTCAGCCACCTGACAGGAGACGGTCACCCACCTGACAGGAGACGGTCAGCCACCTGACAGGAGACGGTCAGCCACCTGACAGGAGACGGTCAGCCACCTGACAGGAGACGGTCAGCCACCTGACCGGAGACGGTCAGCCACCTGACAGGAGACGGTCAGCCACCTGACAGGAGACGGTCAGCCACCTGACAGGAGACGGTCAGCCACCTGACCGGAGACGGTCAGCCACCTGACAGGAGACGGTCGAGCCACCTGACAGGAGACGGTCAGCCACCTGACAGGAGACGGTCAGCCACCTGACAGGAGACGGTCAGCCACCTGACAGGAGACGGTCAGCCACCTGACAGGAGACGGTGAGCCACCTGACAGGAGACGGTCAGCCACCTGACAGGAGACGGTCAGCCACCTGACAGGAGACGGTCAGCCACCTGACAGGAGACGGTCAGCCACCTGACCGGAGACGGTCAGCCACCTGACAGGAGACGGTCAGCCACCTGACAGGAGACGGTCAGCCACCTGACAGGAGACGGTCAGCCACCTGACAGGAGACGGTCAGCCACCTGACAGGAGACGGTCAGCCACCTGACAGGAGACGGTCAGCCACCTGACAGGAGACGGTCAGCCACCTGACAGGAGACGGTCAGCCACCTGACAGGAGACGGTCAGCCACCTGACAGGAGACGGTCAGCCACCTGACAGGAGACGGTCAGCCACCTGACAGGAGACGGTCAGCCACCTGACAGGAGACGGTCAGCCACCTGACCGGAGGACGGTCAGCCACCTGACAGGAGAACGGTCAGCCACCTGACAGGAGACGGTCAGCCACCTGACTGGAGACGGTCAGCCACCTGACAGGAGACGGTCAGCCACCTGACAGGAGACGGTCAGCCACCTGACAGGAGACGGTCAGCCACCTGACAGGAGACGGTCAGCCACCTGACCGGAGACGGTCAGCCACCTGACAGGAGACGGTCAGCCACCTGACAGGAGACGGTCAGCCACCTGACAGGAGACGGTCAGCCACCTGACAGGAGACGGTCAGCCACCTGACAGGAGACGGTCAGCCACCTGACAGGAGACGGTCAGCCACCTGACAGGAGACGGTCAGCCACCTGACAGGAGGACGGTCAGCCACCTGACAGAGAACGGTCAGCCACCTGACAGGAGACGGTCAGCCACCTGACAGGAGACGGTCAGCCACCTGACAGGAGACGGTCAGCCACCTGACAGGAGACGGTCAGTCCACCTGACAGGAGACGGTCAGCCACCTGACAGGAGACGGTCAGCCACCTGACAGGAGACGGTCAGCCACCTGACAGGAGACGGTCAGCCACCTGACAGGAGACGTCAGCCACCTGACAGGAGACGGTCAGCCACCTGACAGGAGACGGTCAGCCACCTGACAGGAGACGGTCAGCCACCTGACAGGAGACGGTCAGCCACCTGACAGGAGACGGTCAGCCACCTGACAGGAGACGGTCAGCCACCTGACAGGAGACGGTCAGCCACCTGACAGGAGACGGTCAGCCACCTGACAGGAGACGGTCAGCCACCTGACAGGAGACGGTCAGCCACCTGACAGGAGACGGTCAGCCACCTGACAGGAGACGGTCAGCCACCTGACAGGAGACGGTCAGCCACCTGACAGGAGACGGTCAGCCACCTGACAGGAGACGGTCAGCCACCTGACAGGAGACGGTCAGCCACCTGACAGGAGACGGTCAGCCACCTGACAGGAGACGGTCAGCCACCTGACAGGAGACGGTCAGCCACCTGACAGGAGACGAGTCAGCCACCTGACAGGAGACGGTCAGCCACCTGACAGGAGACGGTCAGCCACCTGACAGGAGACGGTCAGCCACCTGACAGGAGACGGTCAGCCCACCTGACAGGAGACGGTCAGCCACCTGACAGGAGACGGTCAGCCACCTGACAGAGAGACGGTCAGCCACCTGACAGGAGACGGTCAGCCACCTGACAGGAAGACGGTCAGCCACCTGACAGGAGACGGTCAGCCACCTGACAGGAGACTGTCAGCCACCTGACAGGAGACGGTCAGCCACCTGACAGGAGACGGTCAGCCACCTGACAGGAGACGGTCAGCCACCTGACAGGAGACGGTCAGCCACCTGACAGGAGACGGTCAGCCACCTGACAGGAGACGGTCAGCCACCTGACAGGAGACGGTCAGCCTGACAGGAGACGTCAGCCACCTGACAGGAGACGGTCAGCCACCTGACAGGAGACGGTCAGCCACCTGACAGGAGACGGTCAGCCACCTGACAGGAGACGGTCAGCCACCTGACAGGTAGACGGTCAGCCACCTGACAGGAGACGGTCAGCAGTCCACCTGACAGGAGACGGTCAGCCACCTGACAGGAGACGGTCAGCCACCTGACAGGAGACGGTCAGCCACCTGACAGGAGACGGTCAGCCACCTGACAGGAGACGGTCAGCCACCTGACAGGAGACGGTCAGCCACCTGACAGGAGACGGTCAGCCACCTGACAGGAGACGGTCAGCCACCTGACAGGAGACGGTCAGCCACCTGACAGGAGACGGTCAGCCACCTGACAGGAGACGGTCAGCCACCTGACAGGAGACGGTCAGCACCACCTGACAGGAGACGGTCAGCCACCTGACAGGAGACGGTCAGCCACCTGACAGGAGACGGTCAGCCACCTGACAGGAGACGGTCAGCCACCTGACAGGAGACGGTCAGCCACCTGACAGGAGACGGTCAGCCACCTGACAGGAGACGGTCAGCCACCTGACAGGAGACGGTCAGCCACCTGACAGGAGACGGTCAGCCACCTGACAGGAGACGGTCAGCCACCTGACAGGAGACGGTCAGCCACCTGACAGGAGACGGTCAGCCACCTGACAGGAGACGGTCAGCCACCTGACAGGAGACGGTCAGCCACCTGACAGGAGACGGTCAGCCACCTGACAGGAGACGGTCAGCCACCCTGACAGGAGACGGTCAGCCACCTGACAGGAGACGGTCAGCCACCTGACAGGAGACGGTCAGCCACCTGACAGGAGACGGTCAGCACTGACAGGAGACGGTCAGCCACCTGACAGGAGACGGTCAGCCACCTGACAGGAGACGGTCAGCCACCTGACAGGAGACGGTCAGCCACCTGACAGGAGACGGTCAGCCACCTGACAGGAGGACGGTCAGCCACCTGACAGGAGACGGTCAGCCACCTGACAGGAGACGGTCAGCCACCTGACAGAGACGGAGCCACCTGACAGAGACGGTCAGCCACCTGACAGGAGACGGTCAGCCACCTGACAGGAGACAGGTCAGCCACCTGACAGGAGACGGTCAGCCACCTGACAGGAGACGGTCAGCCACCTGACAGGAGACGGTCAGCCACCTGACAGGAGACGGTCAGCCTTAGACAGTCAGTCACCTGACAGGAGACGGTCAGCCACCTGACAGGAGACAGTCAGCCACCTGACAGGAGACGGTCAGCCACCCTGACAGGAGACGGTCAGCCACCTGACAGGAGACGGTCAGCCACCTGACAGGAGACGGTCAGCCACCTGACAGGAGACGGTCAGCCACCTGACAGGAGACGGTCAGCCACCTGACAGGAGACGGTCAGCCACCTGACAGGAGACGGTCAGCCACCTGACAGGAGACGGTCAGCCACCTGACAGGAGACGGTCAGCCACCTGACAGGAGACGGTCAGCCACCTGACAGGAGACGGTCAGCCACCTGACAGGAGACGGTCAGCCACCTGACAGGAGAACGGTCAGCCACCTGACAGGAGACGGTCAGCACCACCTGACAGGAGAGACGGTCAGCCACCTGACAGGAGACGGTCAGCCACCTGACAGGAGACGGTCAGCCACCTGACAGGAGACGGTCAGCCACCTGACAGAGACGGTCAGCCACCTGACAGGAGACGGTCAGCCACCTGACAGGAGACGGTCAGCCACCTGACAGGAGACGGTCAGCCACCTGACCGGAGACGGTCAGCCACCTGACAGGAGACGGTCAGCCTGACAGAGACGGTCAGCCACCTGACAGGAGACGGTCAGCCACCTGACAGGAGACGAGTCAGCCACCTGACAGGAGACGGTCAGCCACCTGACAGGAGACGGTCAGCCACCTGACAGGAGACGGTCAGCCACCTGACAGGAGAACGGTCAGCCACCTGACAGGAGACGTCAGCCACCTGACAGGAGACGGTCAGCCACCTGACAGGAGACGGTCAGCCACCTGACAGGAGACGGTCAGCCACCTGACAGGAGACCGTCAGCCACCTGACAGGAGACGGTCAGCCACCTGACAGGAGACGAGTCCCAGACCACCTGACAGGAGACGGTCAGCCACCTGACAGGAGACGGTCGAGCCACCTGACAGGAGACGGTCAGACCACCTGACAGGAGACGGTCAGCCACCTGACAGGAGACGGTCAGCCACCTGACAGGAGACGGTCAGCCACCTGACCGGAGACGGTCAGCCACCTGACAGGAGACAGGTCAGCCCACCTGACAGAGAGACGGTCAGCCACCCTGACAGGAGACGGTCAGCCACCCTGACAGGAGACGGTCAGCCACCTGACAGGAGACGGTCAGCCACCTGACAGGAGACGGTCAGCCACCTGACAGGAGACGGTCAGCCACCTGACAGGAGACGGTCAGCCACCTGACAGGAGACGGTCAGCCACCTGACAGGAGACGGTCAGCCACCTGACAGGAGACGGTGCAGCCACCTGACAGGAGACGGTCAGCCACCTGACAGGAGACTGGTCAGCCACCTGACAGGAGACGGTCAGCCACCTGACAGGAGACGGTCAGCCACCTGACAGGAGACAGGTCAGCCACCTGACAGGAGACGGTCAGCCACCTGACAGGAGACGGTCGAGCCACCTGACAGGAGACGGTCAGCACCTGACAGGAGACGGTCGACCACCTGACAGGAGACGGTCAGCCACCTGACAGGAGACGGTCAGCCACCTGACAGGAGACGGTGAGCCACCTGACAGGAGACGTCAGCCACCTGACAGGAGACGGTCAGCCACCTGACAGGGAGACGGTCAGCCACCTGACCGGAGACGGTCAGCCACCTGACAGGAGACGGTCAGCCACCTGACCAGGAGACGGTCAGCCACCTGACAGGAGACGGTCAGCCACCTGACAGGAGACGGTCAGCCACCTGACGGAGACGGTCAGCACTGACAGGACGGTCAGCCACCTGACAGGAGACGGTCAGCCACCTGACAGGAGACGGTCAGCCACCTGACAGGAGACGGTCAGCCACCTGACAGGAGACAGGTCAGCCACCTGACAGGAGACGGTCAGCCACCTGACAGGAGACGGTCAAGCCACCTGACAGGAGACGGTCAGCCACCTGACAGGAGACGAGTCAGCCACCTGACAG